>JBBHKE010001133.1:19498-141366 GCA_037447655.1 Zygnema cylindricum | reverse complement strand
AATTCTGGCGGTTCAGTATTGGCCTCACGGAAAGAGAGGAAGGGGATTTGGGCCCTGTTTATGGTTTTCAATGGCGGCATTTTGGAGCCAAGTAAGCGTTTGACTTGAACTTAAATTTACACCTTTGCAATTAGAGCTTAAATTCCATAGCTGGTGTTTTTTTTTTAAGTGTTTTGTTTTTAAGTATTTTTGATTATTGTTGCATAAAGCTCTGCCTTTCTAACCAATCTTCTTTTGCCATAACTGTTTGTTTTTAATTGTTTCTTAAAGAGGCCTTGCTACCCTTTTGTTTATTCTAAAACTTATATCTTTAGTTGTGAAATACATAGGGCTAATAACATACTTGATCACACATGCTAGCAGCACTATAGTTACTCGCTTTGACATTTTATGATGCCTTTGCACACGACTCTTTTTATCTTTTTTATTTACTCTTTTTTTAATTCCTCTTTTTTCTTTTTTTATGTTTTCTATTTTTTTTGTTTTTCCTTTTTTTATTTAAATGCAGGTATACAGACATGCATGCTGACTACACAGGCAAAGGCTTTGACCAATTAGCAGATGTTATCCACAAGATAAAGACGAATCCAGAAGATAGACGCATAATTATGTCTGCCTGGAATCCGGCTGATCTTAAGCTCATGGCTTTGCCTCCTTGCCATATGTTTGCACAGGTTTGGCTTCCCTGCCTTTACCTCGCTTTAAATTGCTTTTAATACTTTACTTTTGATGATTTAGATATAAGATATACTTTCATGTTTGCGCAGTTTGCTTTTGTTGCCTTAACCTCGCTTTACTTTACTTTTGCTTATTTAAATATACGATGTAATTTTCTGTTTGTGCATGTTTTCCTTCGTTTCCTTGAACATTTCACTTTTTGTTTTCTAAATAGAAAATTCAAATTGTTGAGAATATAAAAAATTTGCTGCAACTTTGACTAACTTATGCTTTACTCATTATGACTCATATTGCATCATTGAAGGAAATTAAATTTATTGAGGACTTTTGAGCACTCTACTTTTGCATACATTCTTTCTAAGTCTTTGACCTTTGGTGACCGATACGTTACTGTGTGTATGTTGCAGTTCTATGTTGAACATGGAGAACTCTCCTGTCTTATGTATCAACGCTCTTGTGATTTAGGACTCGGAGTGCCATTCAACATTGCTTCCTACTCATTGTTGACATGCATCATTGCTCAAGTTTGTGGTATGTTTTCTTTCTTAGCAGGCTATCTAACCTTATTAATTGACTAACTTTACTATTAACCTGATTAACCTGAACCTTAGAGGGTTCACGACGTTGTATGAAATGTTTCTGAATTAGTATATGTTCGGATATACATATTCTGTAGTGTTTATCATGTGTTAATCAATGAGTGATTGTTTACTTGTAACTCAGAGAGGTCATGAGATATGAAAAGTATCTATTTAATATACGCCAGGATATATGTATTCCGTATTGTTTAACTGGTGTTAATCAATGAGTCAATTACATGTAACTTCGTAGTTTCATGAGGTTCACGAGGTTGTATGATAAGTATATGTTTTCATAGACGTCTGGATATACAATTTCTGTAGTGTTTAACATGTGTTAATTGATGAGTCAATTAATTACTCAGTAGTTCACACAGTTCATGAGGTTGTATGAAAGGTTTCTGATTTAGTAGACGTTGTGCTCAGGCCTTCGACCTGGAGAGTTTGTGCATACGCTTGGTGATGCACATATTTATTTGAACCATGTGGAACCTCTTCAGCAACAATTAAAGAATACTCCACGACCTTTTCCGGTAGTTTTTCCAAGCAGGCTCTTTCCTCTTGGTTCACAATTTCTGTTTATCTTCGTATCAAAATGCTCCATTTTAAGCTTCAAGGTTTAATAATTGGAAAGTTACCAAATGTGCATTTGGGCTGGATGTCACTTTTTTGTTACCATTTCAGTTGCAACTGTTTTTTGTAACATAACATCATGCTGAATAATATCATGCCTCGTTCTTGCATAGCTTCTCATCAATAATTTGCATTTTGCCTACTCAAAAATGTGGTGAAAAATAGTGAAATATTTTTTTCTGATTTTCTTCCTTGCTTCTGTTCTTAAAGGTTCTTAGTGTCAATACAGAAAAGCATGATATTGATTCGTTTATGGCGGAAGACTTCGAACTTATTGGTTATGCGCCCCATCAGAAAATAGCAATGAAGATGGCCGTTTAACGAAATTATTGGAAAGGATTCTCGATACTTGTACTATGAGCATTTTTACGACTTTCAGGTTCTACTGCATGGTCAGTATATGAACCCCAGCCAGTAGTTAAACTTTGATGTCTACAGAGGGAGAGAGAGAGAGAGAGAGAGAGAGAGAGAGGGAGAGAGAGGAGCGAGAGAGGGGGAGAGAGGGAGAGAGGGAGAGAGAGAGAGAGAGAGAGAGAGAGAGAGAGAGAGAGAGAGAGAGAGAGAGAGAGAGAGAGAGAGAGAGAGAGAGAGAGAGAGAGAGAGAGAGAGAGAGAGAGAGAGAGAGAGAGAGAGAGAGAGAGAGAGAGAGAGAGAGAGAGAGAGAGAGAGAGAGAGAGAGAGAGAGAGAGAGAAGAGAGAAGAGAGAGGAGTGATCGTGAAGATATCGCAAATTTCACCACTATGGTTTGCGGATTGTATACAGATTGTCGCAAATATATGTATCGTCCAGAAAAAGATCTGTAGATATTCATTGTAATGACATGATCTAGAAAAATTCATTTGCTAAATTTTTTGTCAGAGAGCTAATTTTAAACAGCTATATTAAAGAGTTTTAATAAGAAAAGGCGACGGTAAATTATCTGATTATGGTTGTAGTTTGGAGATTAGAGAAACAGCTTCGAAATTATCTCTGATTCAACCCGTGGACAATTTTTTAGCTTTTGGTCACATAAGTGATAATATTCACGAGTAAATTAGTTATTGAGATAGTGAACAAAAATATTTTATGGTGTACATGACGATTGGATGTAAACGAGACTTGTTTCTACAATTTCATATGGTAATGATGTGGTATTTTATGGTATAATTTGGCTAATAAGTTGCAACTGATGACTTTTTTCTTTGTTTGGACTAAAACTATTCGGAAGCTTAAAACCAGCGTTGCAATAGCTACTATTGTCATTTTTTTTTTATTTTTTTTAAGTCTCGTTTTACCTTGTCATTTGTCGTTTTGCTCCCTTTATCTTATCTTGAAATTAGAAAATGGCCATGGCAGGAATGTGCTGACACCTAGGCAATAAATCTTGAAAATATCTGAGCTCAAGATCTGTTCTCTAAAAAAAAAATGTTAAAAAAATCCTGGCTTTGAATGCCTGGGTTGTGAACTAACTGTAGAAATGAAAACTATCAAGAGTTGAGCTTTACTTTGGGATTTTAAATAATATTAGTGAACGGTTCTGACATTTTTATCAAGTTTCTCCATTACTGTGTTGAGAAAATGGTTAAATAAATTCTTAATTCTTTTCATTTTATTAAAAACCACAACATATTTCTGCAAATGTATTTGTGTCCACCGTTGTATTTTTATTTTATTCGAGTTTTGTTGTTCTATTTTTGTCAATATATAAAAATGAATGCTCTTCCTTTTTTTTTCACTTGATTTTGGTTAATCTTGTCAGCGGATATGGTGTTGAGTACATTTTTGTGTGCTACTTTATTTACTTTAATTTGGCAGTAAATTTTGTACTTTGCACTAAATCTAAATATTTGAATTTGCAAAAAATCTGACACCAAACAATTAGATATTGTTTCTTTTTTCAAAGTTGAAAGCTGGTACATTCCATTTTTAGGGCACCTTCGCATGTAACCGAAACTTTAGTCTTGTAACTTTGTTTTTAGTGAATATTCTCCGTACTACTTTCATAGCATTCCTATGTAAAGAAATGAAATCGTTACTTTAGATTGTGACGGATGTAGACGTGGGTGTAATTTGTGACAGTTGTAGACAACTACAAAACTCGCGACAATTGATGACGTTTACGAAATAGCGACGGTTGTAGACGTTTAGCTACTTGTGACATTGTAGATGTTTAAGGTTTGTGACATTTTGACGTCACGCTCAATTATGACAGCGTCGACGTCACAAATTCTAAAACTTTCCGCCATGGTTTCCCAATTTTGTTTTTTAGTCTTCTCTCACTCTACTTGCCATCAAAATACGCCCAAAGATAGTCAAAAGAAATCGTTTTTATAAATCTTTCATTTGATACCATTATTGATGTTTTTCATTGCAAGAATTGTGAATAGACATTGTAGTGGGAGAGGGAGAGAGAGAGAGGCGCTTTCACGGACTTCGCTTTTGCGAAATGGCGTCCGTTGGTCGAGACCCCCTCCACGGCATGTGTACGAAAAAAAGCGCACAGAAAAAAGTCACGCACAGGCTTGAAACGTGCAATGGGTTTTTTTTTTGTACTCCGCGCACAAAAATTGTCAAAAACTTACAACACGTGCGACAGCATCTGCCTATTCGCTCACCTCATGGAACTTTATTTAAAATCACCTCGCAAGGTGATTTATAAAGTTTGAAGAGGAGCTAGAAGGACGCAAAAGTGGGTTGAAACGCGCTAGACGATAAACTGCATCACGCTACACCGCGAATCGTAATTAGAGTAAAGAAAAAATTAGAGTTAAAAAAGAAAAAAAAATAGAGTTATGAATTCTAAGTGATAGAACTTTTTCAAAAAGGATTTTTACTCTAAGATATCAATAACTCTAATTTGGGGGTAAATTTGGGCGCTGAATATATCCACTGTAAATTAAGTATAAGTACAGAATCTGACAAAACGTACAGTTTCACGTCATTATGACGTTTGCATTACGCGGTTCGTTAAAACGCAGTTACATGAAAACGGCCTGTCCTAAATCATTTTTTGTACTTTTTTACTTAATAAAGTACAATTTTGCACGGTCAGACACCGACAGTACGCCACACTATTTAAAACGGCACTGTATTAGAGTTATTAACGCTCATTCAAAAAGTACCTTAAATAACATAAAGAATAATTTAGAATAATGTACTCTATTTATAGTGATAGAGTCAAAATTTGGGGTGACGGAATTAGCGTACATAACTCTAATTACGATTCGCGGTGTAGACGACAAACTCCAGTACATATAAAGTTTCAAGGTAACGCAACTTGTACGGTACACCGCGAATCGTAATTAGAGTAAATAACGCTAATTCGGTCGCCCTAAATTTCGACTCTATCACCTTAAATAGAGTAAATGATTCTAAATTTTTCATTAGACTATTTAAGGTAAGGCTTAATTGGCGTAAAAAATTCTAATATAGGTTCGTTTTAATTAGTGTGGAGTAAGGACGGCGTCCGACCGTGCAAAATTGTACTTTTATAAGTAAAAATGTACAAATAATGATTTAATAGAATCGCGCTCGCACGTGAAATCGCAATAAACAGAAAAATCAATCACATCGAAAAAAAGTCGTTGGCATAACTCTCGTCCGTCGACAGCATCGTCGTCAGTGTGAACATTAACTGACATTCAGCGCGACAAATAGTGCTAATGTCATAATGACGTCAAACTATACGGACTGACAGATTTTGTACGCCTAGTACGCCTACGTAATTTAGTGTTCATAATTACAGCGCGGATAATTATTGCCGACATTACCCAATATAGAGTACTTAAATAAATTAGAGTAAACTTCTTTGTGAAAAGGTTCTATCACACAAATTAGCGTTCATAACTCTAATTGTTTTTTTTTGTTTTTTAACTCTAATTTTTTCTTTACTCTAATTACGATTCGCGGTGTATTAGTTTCAATTTTTTGGTACGGCTGCGGATTTTCTCGGTTTTTTCTAAGTTATGGAAGAAAACGACATAATTTACTGTAATTTAGCACATGCCAAAGTGCCCTTACAGCATTTGCTCACTATAGCTTTAGACCAGACGATGAAATATGAATCGCAAAAGTACAAACAGAGAGAAACAAGGAACGGAAATAGAAATAAAAAATGATTAAAATGAAAATAATATAAGTTAGAAATCAAAACAAAGAGCAACAAGTTTGAAACATCCGAAAGACTCTTTTTCTTTTTTATGCGGAGGTGGAAAAAACTCCATGTTTCATTGCTTCGACAAATCATTAAAAAAAATTACATCGAAGAACAAAAGAAGTACATGATTATCTCCTCACAAAGGCACTACTTTGAAAAAACTTAATCTTTCGGATCCTCTCAAAGCAACTTTTTGCAACTGAACTGGCCATACCATGTAGGTCGACCCTTCATTATCTTTCTCGATCCGTACAAACAACCCTAATTTATGTCAACTCTAATTTTTGACCTATTCAACAGCCCTTCTCGATTTTGCGATTGCAGCTTAAACTAAAACTCTTTAAAACTTTTTAACTCTTTTAAGCACTTTTTGATTAGGTCCTCTCACTGCCTTTACAGTGGGAGTGACCGAGCGAGACAAGCTTTGGAGAGATGGCACAATATCTGCCTTCATAGACAATTTTGTGTCCATACTTGAAGACGGTGTGTGTCGAAAGAGTGTCACTTTTATCTTTAGCAGTGTGTGCACGCCCTTATTACATTATGGCTGTCGTCATCTATGGCTGATGGAAAAAGACAAAATCAAGATCTCTTGCTTAGGGAGGGCTAGGAGTCGGAGATGTAGGAGGCTTCAAATCCGGATACTGCACCCAACCCTCAAATGGAAATAAATCAATCTTAACCGTCCTCAAAAAGCAATCAACAAGCCAATAAGTCAATATCCCAATATTATCAATAAGTCAATAAGCCAGTTTTGAAGCAACCAACCATACCGTAACAAAACAGTATTTGGACTTTAAAGAATTATGCAATGGCTTGTCCCAAAAATCCAAAACAAGTGGTACAAACAATTAGAAATTTCAAACATTAGCCGAAATTTAACCCGGCTTGAAATATAACAAAAGTGATTCCAGTTCCAGTTAATTTTCTGAATTATCAAAACTGCATTGTGGATATTTGTGCTTGTTTTAAGTGGTATTTGCTTTCTATTTTACATTTTTTTTGCTTGTACGTAAAAGTACTTTATTCATACTTTATTGTTAGCCGTACAGAACACATACTAAAGACTCATTTCGTGTTTAGTACATGTACTGCACGGTTAGTAAGTGTTTATTACGAGTACTGTATAGGGCAACAACATAATAGCATTTCCAATTGGTTTTGCCATCAACCTTTTTGTTCCAATACTGTGTTGTTACAGGTATCTGCAATAACTTTGAAGCACTCACCATAGTATATGGTGAGAGAGGTCTGGGAGGTGGTGGGAAATCTATGGAGGAAGTTTGGACCAGTGGTTCCACTGAAGCACCGTTTTCGGAGACATCAATAGGGATTTCTCCTTTAGCAATGGCTTCTGCCACCTCCTCCGCCACTTGCTCCACTCTTTTTGCGGCCGGAGAGTCAGGAAGGAGAGAAGCTCCAATATCCTGCAAGAGGGAGAGAGAGAGGGAGAGGGAGAGTGAGAGGGAGTTTTTTTATTTTTAGAGTGCCAAAACCATAGGACAAAAATACAAGCGGAGGGATTGCACAATGTTTTAGGTTTTTTTCTAATGTCCAATATTCGGTTACTACAAGCTCTTGTAGTAAAAAACTACGAAGGTTAATAGTTGAAGGGTTGCAGAAAGTGTTAAACTACTGACGGTTTTTTATTACTGCTTTGATTTTATCGTCTAGGATTTCAAGCTTGGACAGCACAATTTTGAACCATAAGCTTCCAGTCTTCCCCTTAAAAAAAAACTCTGAAGACACCTCAAAGGTCAAGGTTTTGCTACGCATCCAAAATTAGTATTTTGACCTCCGTCCAATAAAACAGAATTTGTGCAAATTAAGATTGTCTTTTGAAGTACGAACTAAGCAATAAAGTTAAGACACAGTTTTTCTACATTGTTCTCTGGTTTATCCAGACGAGGAGAAAAACCAGAAAAAACTTCAGACACAGTTTTGTCCACCGATCCATACTAACCTTAATATCGTCTACCAAATCCTTCGGAGCCACCTTGGTGTCCAGAAAAGTTTTAATATCAGCAATTGTTTTCTTACGGTCCTGCATGTGTAAATAACCAAACTTCGTCAATTTTTGGAAGGTGCAGGCTTGGCTGTATCCAATAAAGGCACCTGGTTATTATTAGCTTTCCATTTCCATTTAAAAAGCTAGTTGTTCATTCTAATTTGTTAAATTTGAGCAAATAATTTGTCGCCTCCTTTCATCAGACGACAAGTAGTTGACAACCACGCAAATTTTTTATCTGCGACATTTTTGTAAATTGGAACTGAGACACTGTGACAGCGCCAAAACCACTTTAAACCAGAAAAGTTTCAAACTTTCTTTAAATGTAAATGACTGGATCTCCGTTTTCTTGACAAATTGGAAGACGGATAGGTAATTGGCTTCCCTCTTCCTCTCCTTCTCCTTCTCCCTCTTCTTCTCCCTCCTCTCTCCCTATCTCCGTCTCCCTCTCCCCTCCCCTTCCCCTTTCCCTTATCTAGTGAACTATTTGCCAATTTGTTTGGTGATCTGACCAGAAACTTGAACAATATTTGTATTTGGATATATCAGACGTTAACTATAGTGAATGGAATAACACCGTTGACTAAATTACAGATCATGATGTGACAAAGAGTTACATTTGGCCACAATATAAATTGCACATTTCAATAGGGACCTTCATTTTACTTGCTTCTTTGAATTGTTCTTTGGGAGAAAAATTGGTGACTGCCAACTTCAAGAGAAAACTGCCTACCTAAAAAACCTCAAAATACTTACATACACCTTTCATCATAAAAAGACCCCATTCAGTTTATGAAAATATTACCTCTGCAAAAAGAAACTTTTTCAGCGTTAACTGTACTATAGCTGCAGTTCCAAGAAGTTGCATTGCTGCCTCCACCTGTTTTACGTCCAAAATCACCTCTTTCCCCATGGTTAAAACCACTCATAAATGTTTAAACTTACATGAGGTGGAAAATATAAGACTAACTTCTCACCTCACCTATTTTTGTTCCAACACTACCTTGTTTCCCATGGTTAAAAACACTCTTATATGGCTATCACACAATACACGACTACTGGCGATAATGCTTTTTACTCACCGTTATTCTACAGGAAAATGTGCTCTTTTACCAAATCATTCAGTTTTCTCTACGATTTCTATGATTACTGCGCCAGTAACGACCATTACAGGGACAGGGAGAGGAAGAGGAGAGGGAGAGGGAGAGGGAAAGGGTGAGGGCTCGGGCTCGTATAATTCCTCTATTATAAAGTAGCAACACAATACGTGATTACTGTCATTCGTGCCACAGAAATCAGTGATTGTCCTGAATACTATACAAATTGTACATTGTTCTGTACATTTAGTGCAATTTCTGGAAAAAAACGTCAGTAATTGCTTATGTGTAATTAACTAATTATGCTATTAGACGTTAAGAATACATGAGTAGGAATAAGTCGGAAAAACAAGAAATTATTTGCTCACCTCTGACAGCAAAACTATGGAGGCTCCAGCTGCAGCAGCAACTCCAAGAGAGGCAGGAACAAAACCTTTAGTTTCCTGTCATATAAATTAAGGAAAAAAGACAATTGTTAGGATAACGCTAATGACGATAAACAAGATAAATGTTCAAAACAGGAAGCAGTATAAAAAACTTCACAATCAACAACTCAAAGAACAACTTAAACAACAACTCAAAAAACTCCACAAACAACACCGCATACAACTTTACGAACAAATTATCAAAGAGCTTCATGATTTAACAAACCTCAACAGATGCTGTAATGGCATCCCGGATAGTTCTAATATCCAGTTTGAATGTAGGTCCAGGTTGTTCCCATGGAAGGTCACTTTCCTGTTCACCCATACATCACATGTCAGACACCATATCGCAGAAGAAATTTTGAAAGTTACCGCTTAAACTGAGGAAAATGGACTCAGAAATACTACACTGCTACACAAATTCGGTTGCAGCTTTTTTTGACCAAAAATCACAAGATAGTGTAAATAATACTTTTCATGGGAGTTGACTGCAATCGGCCACGTCTCCCTACACTAAATTAATACTATAATTCTAATGTTACATTGACACTAATACTCTTTTACGTCAAGCGATGGGCAGTAAAGCTGCAAATGAAGAAAAAACAAAAATAACAGTAGTAATAGTAGTAGTAGTAGAAAGTAGTAAGAGTTTTCCATTAAACTAACAACAAAAACAACAAAAAACAAACTGGCATTGCAGTTCATAATTTGACAGCCACCTTAAGTCAATTTGACAATAACATAAAACTCAACCCGAAACGATATACTGGAAGCCCCTCAGAAATATTGGCTGCAAATGAAATAACATCTTATAACAAAAACAACGGAAATCGAAGCAGAAATGTGCAATTATGCCTTGACAATAACTTCACCAACAATTTGTGAAAAAATCGAAAAAAAAAAATACAATGACGGCAGTCCACAGAGGAGAAAACAAGTCTTACCTTCCAGCCTCCAGTGCCTTCTGCCCCTCCTTTTATGGCATATACTTTTTTAAATCCTGCCTTGCTAAGCACTTTGGCAGCATTTGGTGCAATTCCTCCCAACCTTCAAAACCACAAAAATCCGCAAAATCATTTGTAAATATTAAACATACATCGGTGCAAAAATTAAACATAAACCAGTGAAACTCCACGCAACCTTCCAAACCACAAAAATCCACAGAATCATTTGTACAAATAACACACAAGCCGGTGTAGGAACTAAAACGTAAATAACATCCACAAAACTGTTTGCAAAAATGAAACATAAATGGGTGCAATTCCACGCAACCTTCAAGATCACAAAAAATCACAGAATCGTTTGTAGAAATTAAACATAAAACCATTTCTTCAAACCAAACATAAATCATTTGTTAACATTTGGGCTAGTTTCAGGTCAAATTTAATATGCTTTGCACCAAAAATGAGACTTCCCTCTTGAAATCTAAAGATAATATTCATACATTGTCTAAAAGGTACAAGATAAAGGAGAATGAAGGGGAGAGGGAGAGGCGGAGAGAGGTATCGTGAGTGAGAGCGGGAAACTGGAGAGATGGAGAGAAACGGCGGGAGATAGAAAGAAGAGAAAGAGGGGAAATAAAGGAAGACAGACAGCAGGGGGAAAGAGGGAGAGGAGAGAAGTGAGAAGGGAAGAGTGGGAGAGTGAGAGAGAGAGAGAGAGAGAGACGGAGAAAGCGAGAGGAAAGGAAGGGAGAGAAAGAAATAATACTTGTCAATGACAATAATGGTAGCATCCGTGCTAACGCCTTTACTTGAAGACACCAAAGTTGAAAATTCAGGATCAGCGAAGAAAGATCCATCTTCCTCCTCCTTCTCAAACTCCACCAGTAACGCCTTTTTCTTTACAGACTTGAGAGAGGGAGAACCCACCTCCTTCCTATCCTCTTTACTCCTAATGTCCAATAAAATCACATTCTCCTCTCCTAGAAGCTTCAATGCCTCCTCTGCCTTCAAATCTCCAGAATATCCCTTTCTCCCAAAAATAAAAAAAAGGGTACCAGGAATAAGTAGAGCTCCAATACCTCCAAAAAGAAGGAGAGGATCGATAGAATCCACACTAATTTCGGTTTCCAGGGCTTTGGCGGGTAATGGCGTCACTAAGAAACCGGCAAGGGCAGCCATGGCTGAAGAAAATGGAGGAGGTTGGCAAGCCATGGCTGGAGGAGGAGAATCTGGAGATTCTTTCCAATGCTGAGCTGACACATGGCATGATTTTAGGGATTTAGGTTGGATGATTTTCTGGCGGACAACGGAACTAGGAGACTGACATGGACGGTCACTGTTAGGATGTACGGAGTGTACGGACTGTACAGAATGACCAATGCAAGCGGTCAGGGTACAGGAGTTGACAGCCGCCATGGCTTTCTTCCTCTCGCCCTTCTTCCCTGTCTCGGAATACTTACTAAACACTTAAACACCTTAAGACCTTTCTTTATTGGAGGTTAGACTCCACCCTTTACTACTGTAACGTCGTCTGGCGTTTCTTCTATTTTAAGGTTGACTTATTACAAAATTTCATTCTAAGGCCTTACCTTATCTGTGGCTCTCCTGTAAAGGCAATCCCTGCCAAAAGTCACATCAAATTTGGTTAGCTAGGTGCTCTCTTGCTTTGCTCGGTCTGCTTTGTGCTATGCATCCACTCACCACGAAATCCGGATCACCACGTGGCACGTGCAAAGCCACAAGTACATCCTCAGCCAATGGCTTGGCCGCTATTGATGCGTGCCCGGCAGCCAGGGAGCTTGTGGCAAGGATGGAAGACACCTGGCAACGGGGGTCAATCCTGTGGTCAAGATCTCCTGTCACTGTGACTCTCTATACGGCGGTACCACAGTCTCAGAGTAACTGACCGACAGTGAAAACGTACAGCGTAGAACATTACTGCGATGCAATTTTCAGTGATGCTGTCCTAAACTGAACTGGGAAACAAGAAATGTCTAGCTACATATCGGGACACCAAATTGTGGTTCTCAATACTGGAAGTAAAAGTGAGAAAAACAAATCGATAGCTTGAGATTCTTGATTACTATGAGAGACGACAAATTTAGACGATACTTATGTTTCTATCGATATTATGATCCCAATATGGCGGAAATTTGGAGCAAGGATAAAAAACAAAATTTAGAGCGTAAAGGGGTATAAGGCGGGTTATTGCACGGGAATCTCCCAATTTCAATCTGAGCCATCCGTTCACCTTAGATTAACCGCTATTTTTTCGTCGTTTCGTGCGATCGTTTCATATAGTTGCCACACTTGAATCGAAAATACAGTATTACCGGAAGTATGAAACCTTGACCACCAACAGGTACATTACTGAAACGAAAATGAAAATATTGAAGGTGCAATAAAATACTGGAGTATTGTACTTGTTTATTTTACAGGTTAGATACATGCAACATTCATGTGGAGTAGGTTTAACCGTTTTAAGTATGGCAATAGTTTGAATATGTCCGAGCCGAAGATGTAGGAGACACAAAAAAGAAAACGTTCAACTTAAAAACATTTCCAAAGAAACAAACTTTAAAGACAAAGTTATGTTTCACACATTTATTAGTTATAAATCAATGGTCGATTCACAATTATATGTTATGGTGCATCGAGAAAAACTAGATTAGCCTGTATCGAGATTTCGTAGCAAACAAAACCCTCAAGCCTTTCCGTGATATAATGACCAAAAACCGGTAATATTAAAGCGACACAAATTTTATAAATGCACGTTGATTAACTATTAGTTTATGTTTACAAGTACAAATTTAAAGATCTAAAGCGTTATAGTTAGACGATGATCTACAATTTGTTAGAAGAAATCAAGTCCATGCATTGACCGACTCTGCAAAAAGATATCCCAAATTAAAGAGATGCGTCTAAGTTGACTTTGACCATTTCACTAACTTTACCTTTAGACCTATCCTGCCTATTTTTACCATCTATGGCCAAATTCGTACTTTTAATTAACTCTTGTGTTGGGAAAGCATATCTATCAAAAATGTCACATGGCAATCATCTTGTGGATGGCTAGCAAAGGCCTGCACTACTCACTGCACTACTCACGACCAAACAGTTTCACTATATGTTGTAACTAGTCTGGCCTTGAGAGATATACTCTTCCCATGCGAGAGTACTATAAGAGCGTTTCTAACTATCTAGTTTAGACTTGATTAGTTATTGGTGATTCCGAGCAACTTATTTAAAGATTCGATGGTTTCTAATTACGGATCTACTATATTCGTTTTGTCCATACAAGCCTTGACAACTATCTTGCCCCCTTCGTTGAAAATCATGGGAATATGCATCTTTGTCATAAACTATAAGAAGGAATCCATGGTCTGACGAGATTGTAACAATTTCTCTCTAGGTGGGCAAGGCGTGACGTCTCGACCGATGAGCGAGGAATCAATATTGTAGTTAATAGGAGACACTTTGGAAGGCATCGTTTTATGTGAAGTGGCAATTTTTGTAAGCGCTGCAATCAAAAAAATATGCGCTCATCACCCTCTAAATGTCCCTTGGCTTTTGTGAATGTTGAAAAACATGTGCGGCTTCGAGCTCCGCAAAATAAGACATTCCGGGTGTCCCAAAAGGGACATCGTTTCCGTGTATGTTTCTCGAGCCGTTTTTTTTCAATATCGCCTTCTTACCTCCTAACGATCCCTATTATTACTGAACTACTCACTCCGGGTATTGCTCCTAGTTCGAACATCTTATGTAAGAGACGAATTAAAGCATTTCCCCCAATTCTTCTTTTTGGTGCGTGTTCCGCCAATATGAAAATTCTTCTCCGTTTTGTCATTATTAACAAACGTGCTTAATAATTTTGTGTTTTGATCATTTCCTATGTATCGGAAAGGGTGGGGGTTATTAAGTGTACATTGTGGTAAGCCTAGTCGCCACGGGCAAAAGGAAAAAAAAACTCATCCATCACCTTCTGTGTCGGTCGGTCATCTTCCGATCAATTGCATTACTCACTTTCTCTACAAAACCTTATTCAGAACCTAACCATAAAATATTTAGCTTAAGGGGAGCTCGATATGAGCAGTCCATTCCCTCTCTACTGTTTGGTTAAAGGAGTGAAAGGCTAGTTTGTTTGATAAGTGACTTCAAACTCTCGTTTATGGCGCTTTAAGTTTTGTTGACAAGTGGATATGTACGACCAATTGGAGAGGTTAGGCATAAGTATTGATGAATTGGATTTTGATTTCAATGATAATGATTCGGACGAGAAAGTTGACGACCAACCGACGATAAAAGAGAGAAACCAGAAAGGGAAACACGTTGTGGATGATTTTTAAAATTTGGATGATGGGAGTGAAAACGATAAATAGGAGGGAGGGAGGGATGAAGTGTGGAAAGGAGGGTGGGAGGGAGGGACGAAGCCATTTGTTTAATATCTAAAATGTAGAAATTGTAGGACGGATACCTTTGCCAAATAACAATTTAACGCGTATCGCAAAATTTCAAGACCGAGCATATGTTGGTATTCGATTTTCTGTGTAAACTCTACCACGGTATACCCAATTAAATTCTACATTTTGATTTTGATGAAAGTGATTCGGACGATAACGTCGATGGTAAACCGACGATAAAAGACAGGAACCAAGTGGCGAAACACATTATGGGTGATGTTTAGAATTTGGATGATGGGAGTGAAGATGATGAATAAGAGGGAGGGAGGGAGGGAGGGTTGGAGGAAGGTAGGAAGCCATTTGTTTAAGTTCCACAATTGTAGAAATTGTAGTACGGATACCGCTTCCAAATAATGGTGTAACGCATACCGTAGAATCCCAAATCCAGGCATACGCCGGTCTTTGGGTCTCGATAGAAACTCTACCACGGTGTATCCGATTAAATTCGGTTCGGTACGCTATATCATTTAAAACAAATCGAGATTTTGCGATTTCCAAAAATTGTTTATTTGCCAAATACCAGAGGTCTCAAAATTCAGAGTTTTAACAATCCGAATCCAACTTTTTTTTTCTTTTACCGGGCTTACCCGTTTGTACCCGTTTTTTTGTTTTTTTTAATCACCTGGCCGAATCTGGCGGCCCCCCAAATTTGCCACCCGAATCTGTTTCGAATCACAAAGTACAATGATGTTGGATAGTATGGACACTAATGTACTTTGCAGTACAAAATTGTACCGTAGTGGTACGTACCCACGAAACCTGCAATTTTTTTCGTTTTTGATTACCCTTTTGTACGCGATTTTATTTGTTTTTTTAATCATCCGGCCGAATCCGACTGGCCCCCAAAACTTGTCACCCGAATCCGTTCCGGATCCAACGCTGGTACGGATATGGTACGAATTCGGGTATTCGATTGTGACCTCTGCGAAATATACGTGTACCGCTTACCGCAGAATCGCAAGAACAGGCACACGCCTCTCCAAATTCGGTGTAAACTCTACCACGGTATACCGGATGAAATTTGGTGCGGTACGCGAAATCAGTTAAAACTTACCCGGAGTTCTCGATTTCTCGTTACCGTTTATCTACCATTAATATGTTAGCAGCGTTTTCGTTTTTAAATAGTGCTTACTTGATGACGTAAACAATTGCACCCCATCATTTGCGCGCCATTATTTGCGCGATTATCATTTAGCGGTGCCCATGAAACGCGTTTTAGATGTCAACGTTTCTTATGTGGGGATTGGGAATCTCTTCAAGAAGAGCATACGGATAGAGTTATCTCCCTTTCTGTGACTCCTCCTCGTCGTTAAGCTCCACTTCCTGCCTACAGAGCCCGCATGCGTCGCGGCGTACACCTTGGGCGTTGTGGTGAACTCTCTCGGGCGGCTCGGGCGCTTCGGCCTTTCTCACCATCACCAACTACAAAGTGAACTGTTGAGGCCCTTCGCGCCCTTCACCCCACCGCACCTAATGAACCTTTGCCTTTTATTGAATCATATGACCCTTTAGACCCTTTTGAGCTTGACCAAGATACCTTCGCCAAAGCTCTTGTCCGATCCCCTCATCTTTCGGCTGGGGGACCTTATAGGATGGTGTATGAGCTTTTTCGTGATATTTTCCCTCCAAAAAATCCATCCTAGGATTTTGATTTACTGTTTAAGGTGGCCTCCCAATTGGCTCAAGGAAATGTGTCACGCACTATAGTACCCCTTTTTGGTAGCGGCACGTCTTGCGGCTGTCTCACAGCGTGCCAGTGGTGTTCGACCTATTGCTGTGGGGGATGCCTTGTACCGTCTCCCCTCAAGAGGGTTTATGGGTTTTAGGTTCTTCAATTGGCGCCCCTGAATTTGTTCACCGGTTTGTTACGGATGCTTTATTGGACGACCTTTTCCATTGTGAGGACCTTCCGAAATTGTCTGATTCCCAAGTGGCTTTCGCTATTTTAACTCGTTGTTTTGCCCAACGTCTTTTGTACTTAGCGCGCACTCTACCCCCAAGTTCTTCTTTCCTATCCTCACGTTCGGATTTTGATAATCATCTCTTTACGATTTTGCATCAACTCGCCGAGCATGGTATCTTTGATCGTCCGGAAGGGCTCCTTGCTCATCGCCAATCTGTTTTACCTGTCTCTTTTGGCGGTGTCTCTTTTGGCGGTCTCGGTCTGTGTTCCAGAGCGATCATAGCACTGACCGCTTACTTGGGTAGTTGGGCTCTAGAGGCATCCATCATTAGTTCGAGGTTTGTGGTGGATGATAATCCCATCTTGGCTCATAAATCTCTACCGTCGATGAAGAATCAATTTCATTTCAGCAATCTTTATTGTCTACTCGTTTGCTTTTGCCAGCCGAGCCCTAAGATGTCGTTCCTCCATTCTCTTCCATCCTCACCAGCAGTCATTCCCGGGTGGAACAACATATCACCAATAAGGTCGCCACCGCTGATTTTAAAAACCTACTTGAGACGCTACCTACGGCTGACGCTTGGGCTCGACTGCGCTCTTGTTCAGGACAAGGTGCTAAGGCTTGGCTCGTCACCACTCCAATTTTTGCCTCACTTCGTTTATCTTCTCAACAATTTTCTTGTGCACTTCGTCTACGTCTTGGCTTGCCACACCCTTCCCTTTTATGTGAGCCTCGTTACGTTTGTGGCCAATATATAGATGACCAGGGCGTCCATGCTCTGTAGTTCACATGGTGGAGAACGTACAACGGCGCATGATACGGTTCGAGATGCAATCGCCTCAGTTGGTAGTGAAGCCGGTATGCAGTAAAACGTGAGGTGTCACATATCCTCCCGCCAGGTTCCCAATCTCGTGGAGTGCGCGGCCCTCGCGTGGACCTAGCGTTTTTGGAGAAAGAAAATATGAGCCCAAGGAATAGGAACGAAAATTGGAACCCATGTGAGATGACGCTTCTCAACGAAGCAAAAAGACAAGAATTTTTATATACCCCAGAAAGAAGTGTAAAGGCCAAATTCGGGTCAATAGTATAAAAATGGGAAAGCATCACGAGGGAGCTCAAAGAGGGTGGAGTGGAGCGTGACAGGTGTTAGTGCGAAAAAAAGTAGAATAACCTCTCCTACAAAAAAATAAAAGACCACGGAAAAAAAAGGTGGAGTCCAAGCCTACTTTTTAATGAGTAAGAAAGAAAGATCTAACAATGGTTTGGTATTTTTTTTTCCGCAGTTATTGTTTGATGAAATGGACAGTTGGATGAATAAAATGGATGTTGTAAGCCCAAAAGTGTCTTGGGGTACTGGGGATGAGGCGCCAAGAGTGGAATCGGATTTTGAAGAAGAAAATGACACCATAATTTTGGAGGGAGATCCAACAAGTCAAGGAGGTAAAAACAATAGAACAACAATGGGGGAGAAGCCTTTTAAAGAGGGTACATTTGAAAATGGAGAGGAAGTGGGAGAGAAAAAAGAAAGTGACTAGAATGAAGTAGGAGTTGGGTCCCATTCCGACGGATACAAGTTTTCAACCAGAACAAAACGAAAAAAAGGTGTAGGACAAGTTTACCAAGAGGACCGTTCTAATGTAGCTCTTGAGATTGTCAAAAATCCGGACAAAACCCTTAAAAAATTCAACAAGGTCCAATTTGAACAGCAAACCAAACTGTTGGATAAACAGATGGATAAACAATTTGATCAACAAAAAAAACTAATTGGAGCCGTGTGAACGCTCTTGGAAAGGTTGTCTTTGAAGTGACGTCGGCAATGGCATCAAACACGGAGAGAATTATCAAGGGCTAGCATTTTATAATTTTGGATACGGAAGATGTTTCGTAAGTTACTATGAAAAACTAAGAGGATGTCATTTGCGTATAGTGGCAAAAAAACACAGAAAACATTATGTTTGAGGTCGTTTCTTTGATGTGCAAACTGTGATGGGTTAAAGAATTTTTTGGCCTTTTTTCATGTAGAAAATGTGATGTTTCGTGTAATTGGTTTTAAGAATTTTCTATTCTGCTTTATAAATGAATACTATGTGGATGTCATTTGGTATTAGAGGCTTGAAAAACAGAAAACATTATGTTTGAGGTCGTTTTTTTTAGTGCAAACTATGATGGTTTAAGGCATTTTTTGGCCTTTTTTGATGTAGAAAATTTGATGTTTTGTATAGTTGGTTTTAAGAATTTTCTTTTCCGTTTTTTGTTTTTTACATGAATAGAAGGAATATGTCGTCTCTTACCGTACTCTTCCCCTTGTAAGCTATCAAAGTTTGGTTTTTTCAATATCCATGTTACATTGTGCATATATATTTTTACTAGCGTGAATGTTTTTTTTTTGATGTTCCATGTGTATTTTTTCCATTAAATGTTTCGTCTTATTTTCAGATGTTTGGTGTTCCATAGTTATGCCAATATTCCATTATTTGAAGTTGTTTAACTAATTTCACTTTCAGTTTGTCGAGGTTTCGTTGTGTTATGATTGTAATCTATACACTTTGTAGCATCATTTTTTCAGAAGGTACACAAGGAGATATTTAATCAACAATATTTCAAGAGGTATTGAAATTTGATTTCTAATCAACATTTGTTTTATATTGAAGATTAGTAAAACGTGCATGTGTTAGAGTTTTACACTTATTCAATAATCATTACAGAGAATAAGGTAAAAAACCACCAAAAAACATTAATTGAAAATATATACAACATAATAAACCAGATCGTGAAAAAATGTGAGAGTGACGTTCATGACTACATACATAGAATTACACATTCCGTTACATTTGAAAACCTCGAAGATAGTGACTAAAAAAGTAAATTCCCATTTCAAACTTCAATAGTGCCCTCTTTGTGAAATATTCACAAATTGAAATGCAACTGTGGAAAAAACCCTAGAAAAAAAACATCGAAGATAGAGACCCAAAAAGCAAATTCCCATATCAAACTCCGATAGTGCCCACTTTATGAAATATTCACGATCTGAAATACAACTATTGAAATAAAAAAAAAAAAAAAAAAAAAAAACATCGAAGATAGTGACCCAAAAAGTAAATTCCCATATCAAACTCCGATAGTGCCCTCTTTATGAAATATTCACGATCTGAAATACAACTATTGAAATAATAATAAAAAAAAAAAAAACATCGAAGATAGTTACCCAAAAAGCAAATTCCCATTTCAGACTCCGATTGTGCCCTATTTATGAAATATTCACGAACTAAAATATAATTGTTGAAAAAAAAAGTGAAAAAAAACTAATCTTTTGAAACATACAACATCAACTTTATTGATTTTCGACTTCCATTCTATCACTTTCAGCTCAATCACTACCTCTATCGTCGGCTTCTTCATTTTCAACACTTTCTATAAACACCATATCTCCTTCCCTTTCATCTTCCATGTCCGTAATGTATACTCCATTTCCATTCTGATCATTATTGCCTCCTTGCGAGACGTAACTACATAACACCTCATTTATTGCAGCACCACGTATTTTAGCAAAATGACAAATTTTCGGTCGTCTTTCCACTTCCCCACTATTCTGTGCTCTTCGTTCTTCCACTCGAGACCTACGCGAAGGCTTTCCGTGAAATCCATTAAAGGCATTGGCTTTCTCTTTTACAAACTCCGATTCCTAATCAAAATCCAGCTCGCCTCTCGCAATGGAAATGATATGCAGTATGCACCCGGCAAGAATAGAGGACACAACGGTTGGTACACCTTCTGAAGATGTCTCCATTGTGACTTTAATTTTCCAAACACCCTTTCAACAACCATCTTTGTTACAACATGTTGAAAATTGATTTTTTTTTGGGACGCAGTGAGTTTTAAGTCAAGGTAAGGGACGACGAGGTTAGGGTGCATTGCGTACCCAGCATCTCCGACGAGATAAAGAAACATTGTACTATTTCCCCATTGAAATGCTTTTCCACTTTCTTTCATGGGTCTCTCGAAATCCTTCCCAAATTTTGATCTTCTAAATATTGTGGAATCATGTATGGATCCTCGGGCCCCCAAGTTAAGGTCGATAATTCTCATCTTGTGGTCGACAACAGCTTAGACTACTGTAGAATACTTTTTTTTGGCGTCAAAGTAATTTATGGCTAAAAATTCCTTGCCTAGGGTAATCTCGTTATGGGTACAGTCTATTGCACCAACGCGATTTGGTAACCCTTTTTTTTGTTCAAAAAACTCTTTGGTTTCTTGAAGTTCCTCCTCCGTGGGCCATCTAATCCAATGCCTTAGCCTTTTTGTAATTGCCGCCATAACTCTCTAAAACACCTTACCCATAGTCGAACGCCTTATTCCGAACTGCTCTGCAGTACGTATAACCCCTCCTTGGTGCCCTAATCTCATCAACGCAATTAATATTTGTTTTCTTGCAGCTAGTTTTCTATTTGTAATGTTTTTAAGTCGGGGGGGGTCTAGTGGTGAGGTCATTTTCTAGTTCTCTCACCAAAAATTGAACGCTATCTCTTCTAAGCCGAAATAGTTGTCGAAACCGTTTTGCTGTATACTGAGGTAATACTTCATCAACCCAATGTAAAGTCTTTGGTACAATGTAATATTGACCATCCTCATTAGTTTGTAGAATGGATAGTTGGTGCAGTAACCCTCGTACGATTTTTGATACCACATGTCCAATGACGTCCCATATTCTTCGCCGACCATGTTGGTTTAGTAATAATGATGGCAGTAGTATTGTCCTTAATAGTTGTAAGATTGTGGTTAACGCGGAGGTAACCACTTGTATCATCATAGCCGCACAACGGGCTTTTTTTTCTAGTGTGATCCTGCAAAATCAATCACAAATCACAACTTTCAATGTCAGATCCTAAAAAATGACTTTGCATAAGTCACAACTTTCAATGTCAGATCCTAAAAAATGACTTTGCATAAGTCACAACTTTCAATGTCACATCCTAAAAAATGACTTTGCATAAGTCGAAAACATAATCTTAAACTTTAGAGATAGTTCCTAAAAAATGACTTTGCATAAGTCGAAAAAATAAACATCACAGACATTTACTATTGTTTGAAGCTCATCTGAAGTCTAAATTATCTCATAGTAATTACTATTATTAGGCTATTATTGGCCCCACCCATACATCCACTCCAAATACTTTGCATCTGTAAAACAATGTTATTTGCCTTTTGTAAACATCCACAATAAATATTGTGTCCTTGTCATACAATGGGTTTTGCCCTTATATTACTTGTACACTAAATACTGTGTGTATTGTTTGACAATGTCATTTGACCCTCTTTCACATCGACACTAAATATTGTGACATTCGAATTGCTCCTCACAAACATCCACTCGAAATGTTATGATTTGAATGTGATGATTTTTTCCACACAGAAAGTGCAAAATTCAGAACGATGCTTCGCAAAGAATTTAATTCAGTTTGATATTCTATTAAATAATTTGTTGAGTTACCACTTCAGTTTTCAGCTTAATATCCAACTAGATTATTGCTTCAATACTCAGTTCAGTATCTTGTTAAGTTTCCAGATAGTATTCACATGGTATCAAGTTAAAGTATAAATTTCACATGGTATCAAGTTAAAGTATAAATTTCAGATATTAGTATTATTGTTCCAGTTGAGTATCGTGTATAGTTGAGTATCGTGTATATTATTGAGTTCAGTATTTAGTGCAAAATTCAGTTAATTATTCAGTTTTGCATTTATTTCTGTTCTGTATTTTGTTAAATATTTAGTTCAGGTACCACTTCAGTCAGCATCTCACTATATTTCCAATTGAGTATGTAATATAGTATTTAATTCAGTATCCAGTGTAATATTTGGTTAGGTTTTCTGTGAAATATTTCGTTCAGTATACGAGTTCAACTTTAAGTTTAATACCTAGTTTAGTATTTGATTCAGTTCTTAGTTCAGTGTCTAGTACATCAGTTATTTCAGTATATTTCCAATTGAGTATGTAATATTGTTTTCAGTTCAATATCCACCGTAATTGTGTGTATTTCAATGTATGGAATGTGTTGTTGAAGCTGGTTGTAGTTGTTGTTTTTAAAAGTTAGTTTCGTGAGTACACAACATTTTGTGCGCTTGCGATATTTTGTGCGTAAATTATGAATTGAATTTAATGTGGAGGTTTGAATGGATTCACGGATCGGGAGAGCAAATGCACGGATAAAACTAAATTGACGAAAGGGACTTATTCAGTGGCGCGAACAAGAATTGAGAAATGAACGGCAGATCGCGAAACGATCCGATGTGAAATGAACGAAATCATTAAAATATACGTTTTCGGTACAGCGCATCTATTTTAGACAACTGTACTTTAAATGGGACAACGCAGTTGCGACGAAGCTGCGGTTATGTTGAATATGATCCGGAACGGGACAACGCAGCTGCGGTTGATATGAATCAAAGTCAGCGGACGAGATTCATAAGAGGATCACAAATGACTAAGCAAGTTGCCGCTTAGTGTGCGGATTTTATGGAGGTGTCGGTGTAAACATTCTATACAACAAAGGTTTATCTTTTTACTAATTAGTTTATTAGTGTAGATTTGTTCATTCTGACATACCTCGAATTATTTGTGTATACTCACAGTAATTTAGGTAGGTGGTAGATAACGTACGGCTAGTATACCTCCGTACATTCAGTAGAGAACTAGGACTTATATTATTTTCATTATCACAGCTGAGTTTATCAAAGACACGGCAGACTGTTTTTCTGCAACCTTGACCTGTTAGTGTAATCACTGTGGTTGTTTTTTTGATGTGAAACTTTGTGGATATATTATATGATCTAGAAAATATATTTTTGTGTAGTTTCAGTCTGTTTTGTTGTTTCTATAGATTTTGTGAGGAGTCTACTTAGTTAGTTTGGTAAGTTGTCAAATGTTTTTGGAAAATTTGCAGCTCATATCTTTTGGGTGCCTTTGTGGATTTGGCTGTAACTTTGGGAGGTTACATTGTCTAGGATATAATGCATATTGGTGCTGTCTGATGTGATTCTGTTTATTGTGGAGTAATCGGTGTTGTCTCAAACATAGTTGTTTTGGGGGTAGTTTGTGGTGCTTTCGAGAGTAATCCATGGCTGAAATTGGCTATGGCCAGCAGTAGTAATGGAATTTTCTCACTAGTGTAGCGCTTGCGTAGAAGATTTTTCATTCGTCGTCCAAGTCATACTTTAACTAAATTTAGCTAGCGAGGTGATTATAGATAGAGTTCCCGTGGGTGGAAAAGAGGAAAACGACAAAATGAGTACATAAGAAAAAAAAATTGGATTACACTCGAAGTATCAAGATGACGTTCATTGTACGGCGCCAAAAATATTTTTTTCGGCATGGTTAACATTTTTCTTCGTTGACTCAATTTTGGATGAAAACGAAAAAAGAAATACGATAGTTTTACACATGGGCACAAACCTTTACCATACCTCATTGGGAGTCAAATTCTTTTTCCAAATTAAGATGACTCGCAAAAATCGACTCGTGAAACCGGATTGCGATCCCCATGGAAAATTAAGTGATCTTGACTTAATATAAACATGTCATTGTAAAATAACAAAAAAAAATGTGTAAATACAATTTGCCCATTAAGATAATAATAAACCTCTTTAGCCATCGAAAATTGAATTTTTTCTCTCGAATTGGTGAGACAAGCTGAGAGAAAATATTGACACTCGTAAAACAATCGCTAAAAAGTTAGAAATAAAAACAAATTTCCTCATTTTTTTTTTCGGGTTGTCTTTGATGTTTTTAATTTTTATGAGGTCACCAGTGACGCGGTGTCACCGCATAAACGCACTTCAAATAACACGGGAAATGGATTTTTTGGCCTTCCATGGTCAAAGTGCGATACGCTAAAAGTCACTTGCAAGCTATGCTAAAAAGCGTACAGTAAAGTGTACAGTATCAAAACTTTGGTGCGCATTCACTAGCAATTAATGTTAATCGCTTTAGTTCAAGTGAGAGTTTAACTACCAAAAATATAATATTTTTTATCGTGAAAATTTTGCATAACGATAAATCGGATATATATAATATCGGTAATCGAACTCCTAGGTGGCTCGATAAATTGCTCCAAGTCCAACAAAAATTATCGTTATCTATTGGTTGGTTAGGGTTTTCTAAGGTATTATGTAGTGTTCACATGGGTGGCGTAGGCTTCTAAATCTTTCTTCACAATCAATACTCTACCATTATATGAAACTGTTGTATAAAAATAAAGTACAACAAAAAAAAGTACAAAATAAGTATAGGGTTATGGCAATGATGTTCTCCCCTAAAGTTTGGCGGTAATTCAATAGCAATGATTTTCTCACCTATATATCTAAGTGATATATAAATCATCGGTAGGTCCAAAAAAAGAACATATCGATTCTTTGAAAAAGCAAACAAATACACAACACTACACCGCTCATCTTTGTTAGAGTTAAAGATTTATTAACGTTTATGAGAAATAATAATTAATAATACTAGTTTAGTGCAAGGAGACGTGGGTGATTGTAGTCCACATCCTTAAATGACTTTGTTAACCCTATTTTGTGATTTTTTGGCCCAAAATCGTAGCGAGTGACTTAGTGTTGTTAACACTAGTAAAAGTGAGAGGTGTACCTAAAATCATTATATTGGTATTAATAACATTATTTAGTGCCCATATTGAGCAACTAAAAAAATATGATTGTGTTACTAAATTTTAATAAAATATGAATGTTAAACATTCAATAACGATACTGCAGAAGTGTAGCTACTGGCGGTGTAGCGTTACGGGATAATGAGCAATGTTTGCACGATGTAGAGATTTTGTGCAATTTTAGTATGTAATATTCGAACTTTAATAATCTATAACGTTATGTCTGTTGTTCTACGACCATTGAAGCACGAGAAGTAGCAATAGTAGTAGAAGTAGACATAATTCACTTACAACAGCTTACCAAAAATCCTACCAAACACATGTTTTCTACAGCTCACCAAATCTGATAAAAGGATCCAAACTGCTTCAAACTAAACCACATATAGAATATTACAAAGACTGACAACTCCCAAATTTTCAGCCTAATTGATCCAACATGCAACACGATATGTAACTCAGAAGTTTCCTTAAAACAGTTTGCAAATTACACAATCTAGAAGTCTGAATACATAAAATGTTCTAAGTCCTAAGTCTTATACTCGCAATAAGTTTCTACTCTTAGTTGTCCAATTATATAATGTTGTACCTCCGATACAAGTGTTCTTGAGAAAAACGTCCAAAAACAAAACTGCCACTAAGATCAAAGAACTAATCTACCACCTTACAATCAATATTACTAAGAAAGCTATACTTAGCGATTGAACAAATACTTGCAGCTGGCTTAGTTACTACTGGCTAGATACGTCCATCCAGTTGTTGCGAAAACACTTCCCAGTAAGTCACTTGTGATCCTCTTATGAATCTCGTCCGTCGACATGATTTATATTAACCGCAGTTGTGTTGTCCCGTACCAAATCATATCAAAAATAGCCGAAGCTGCGTTGTCCTGTAACGTGTCATATCTAGAATAACCACAGCCGCGTTGTCCTGATTGCGTCGCACTTGCGTTGTCTTTTTCAATGTGTGACACGCGTATGTGGGTGTCGGCGCCATTCCGAAATAATTATATTGTCCTCAAGTGACGACGCGTGTCCTTGTGGAATTACGCTACACTTTACAATCTTTTTGCTGTCACACTATTTGAGGTAAGTTTTATAAGACTCTAAACATAATGTATTATAAGTCCTAAAACCTTACCTCACACATCTAGTATACTAAGACTTAATCCTTTCCAAAATCAACACTCCCCTAAAGCTTTAGACTCAATGTAATAGCGCAGCTGCGATGTCAAAGTAGCCCATCTGCAAAGTCAAACTATCGCAGCATAGTAGCATACAAACACAACAACTCAGCTAGTCACCTAGCCCCACTGCATCTCTACAATACTTCACCTTAGGAGCAAGGAGAGCTTTAGTGAGCAAATCAACATTCATTTTTCCATTTAGCAAAAAACATAATTCAATCACCATGTAAAACACTTTTTCTCTTACAAAGTGTAATCTTACATCCATCTGCTTACTCTTGAAGTGGTGACTTGGGTTAGAGGCGATGAAAATGGCAGCCTTGTTTTCACCCTAGATCACCTGTGGCCTAACCTGCATGTATCCTAATTCTTGCAACATGGATTTTACCCATAAGAGTTCTTTGAGGGCCGAGCTTGCTGCCATGTATGTTGACTCCATTGTTGATTGTGCCGTGACCTTTTGAAGTTTGCTGCTCCTGAAAGAAGTCTCGTTCCCAATTTGTAGAACAAAACGCGTGGTGGATTTCCGGTTTGGCATATCGCCATGGCTTGCATCACTCCATGTTTGCAGCTTCACTTCTCCTCCCCTTAGTGTGAGTTTGAGGTCTTTGGTTCCAACCAACTATCTTAACACTTTCCTTGCTGCATCACGGTCAGATTTTCTCGGATTCTTTAGTCTTCTGCTCGGTATCCCAAGTGCTACATCAATATCAAGACGGGTAGAGTTCATGAAATATGTTAATCTTCCAACTATTTGTGTATAAGGTATTAGTGTCATAGGATCATTCTCATTTGTTTCTAAATACTCTCTAACAATATCACCCGCTTATGTCTCATCTCCCTCTAACTTTTGCCAAAAACTCTAGTGGATTTACGCACCTTTTTGCCCCCCGCATTCCATACTCACCTAGAAAGTTTCTAATAGCCTCTTTTTGAGTCAATTTTTATAATCTCTAATTTCTATTTGTTTTCTACCTGAATACCCAAAATATATTTCGCAATTGTTTTGTTTTTGTTAGTTTTAGGCATTGATTTGCTAACTAATAGTAGATCATCATCATACACCGCTATATACACTATCCCATCCTCACCAAAATCATGCGATTGGGAGACGCATTGGAAACCAGCGTGGGAAAGAGAACTTCAATCTATTATCGACAATCAAACATTTGATGATGTAAGTTTACCGGAGGGTAAAAAGGCTATTGATGCGAAGTGGATTTTCAAAACAAAAACTAGTGCATTGGGGGAAATAGTAAAACATAAAGCTCGGTTAGTTTGTAAGGGATTTCAACAAAGGGAAGGAGTAGATTATACGGAGACATATGCACCGGTAGTGAAGTTTGATTCTTTGAGAATGATTATTGCTATTGCCGTTGCCGGTGAGAAGCACATTCACCAAATGGACGTTGAGACGGCATTCTTGAATGGTGATTTAGAGGAGAAGGTTTATATGAAGGTTCCGCAAGGAGTCGTGTCGAAGGAGGGGAAGGTATGGCGGCTGAAAAAGTCCTTGTACGGACTAAAGCAAGCACCAAGGACTTGGTATTTACGATTACACAAGGTCCTTACCGAATTTGGATTCATACGAACAGTTTTTGATTCTGGAGTTTACGTGAAAGGCGAGGGGGGGGATCAAATCATATTTTCTGTGTATGTGGATGATTTTTAGATGATATGCGACAAGTTGACGCGAATCGCGGAATTGAAGGAGTACCTGCGACTACATTTTAAAGTCACAAATTTGGGATAAGTACGATATATTATTGGAGTGGAAGTTTTTAGGAACAATAATGGGGATATAAAATTATCACAAGCGCAATATTGTAAAGAAGTACTAACAAAATTTGCTATGTTGGATTCTAAGCCGGTCTTGACACCACTAGATTCCAAACTACAATATCGCAAATTTGAGGAGGAGGAAACTGTCCACGTGGCCTATCGTGAGGCCGTTGGAAGTTTGATGTATTTAAGTGTGGCCACGCGACCAGATATTTCAGTCGTAGTTTCTGTCGTGAGCCGATTTTGTCAGGCTCCTAAGAAGATTCATTGGGAAGCCGTAAAAAGAATCTTTCGTTATCTTGCAGGTACAATGAGATTGGATTATTATTTCAATATGGACAGGAGTCTTTGGATTGCGTGGGATATTGTGATGCGGACTGGGGCGGCGACTTTGATACAAGAAAGTCAACGTCCGATTATGCATTTGATTTTGGCGGCGCGGCAATATCTTGGAGCTCACGTCTTCAGCCTACTGTCGCACTAAATTCAACCGAAGCAGAGTATATGGCCGCATGTCACACTTCTGAGGCGTCAATTTGGATCAAGGAGTTACTTGGAGAATTGAAGATTTCTATTGGCTGCATGAAAATCTATTATGAGAGTATCAGCTCGATGGAGTTGGTCAAGAATCCTATATTTCACAAAAAGACAAGGCATATTAGAATTCAGTGGCACTTCGTACGCGATTTGGTCGCTGAGAAGGAAATTGAATTTTTGTACGTTTCGACGTTGGGTGAAGCCACGGATATGCTGACGAAAGCTGCGGCTTTTTTTGTACGTTTCGACGTTGGGTGAAGCCACGGATATGCTGACGAAAGCTGCGGCTCATAAAGTACTTTTGAGAGGAAGACCTAAATTAGGTTTGGTATAATGATTACAGTTTTGAGAGGGGGATTGTTAGAAACAAAAATATAATCGGTCGTCGCAGTCTGTCGCGCGACTAGGTAGCGTATCTTTTCGTCACACGTGTGGTCTTGATTCTGTCTTATTATGTCACATAGTATTTCTCAAATTCTTGGTCTCGCGTAGATTCCGTTTCGCGACGACCAGGTATAGATATTGTTTGGTGTGTTGGGTTTTGTCGCTATTTGGTTTTGTGTGTACTTTTCGGTAATACATTAGTACTACATAGTTTTGTGTTGATTTGTTTGTTTGGTTTTATTTCGTGCGCACTATAATTTAGTCTTGGTTTTTAGTTTAAAGTAGTGACGTGAGGCCTGATGTATAGTGGGAGGGAAAAAAGATACACTGCTTATGGGAAAAATGTTCATGAAATATATTGGCTTTTATGGACTGTCCTCTCTCGTCTAAAAATATTTTTTTATGCTGCCGCAGTTGTTTTGCACTTCTATTGGTTAAGATCCTATCAAAAACATTGGGCACCTTTCGACAATCGGGAAGACGAAAAAAAAAACCTTATTTTTGTGCAACAGCGTAATGTATTTTATGGTTTCTTCATAATGAATAGCAAATGTCATATTCTTCATTGTTGTACCTTCTTTATATGTTTTGTAGTAGTTTTTTGGTGTTTCTGATTTTAAAACTTGTTTATATAACATGTGTATTTTTGCATATCAATGTGTGTGTGTACATGTCTATATATAGAGAGAGATGTAATTATACATGTAGAGTTGTATATATATATATACATATGTATATAAATAATATATATATTCATGATATACACAATAGTATGATATATATAATATGTTTGCCAACCGCCTGCCTGCCTGCCTGCTGGCCTGCCTGCCTGCCTGTCTGCATCTATATATATATATATAAGTCATCTGAGATACATATCTATAGGCATATATACATGTATATGTATGTACTTATACGTATTGTGCATAAAGTATATATATATATATATATATATATATATATATATATATATATATATATATATATATATATAATCACTGTCAATTACACCGTGCGTTTCATATAAATGCGGTGGTGACTTTGAATATATAATATGCAAGAATGTTTTGCAAGAATGGCGAAGAAGGGTGGTGAAAGTACAAAGAACCGACCGCGGAAAGAAGAGGGGTTACGTGGAATGGTGATCAAGTCTGGCGAGTCTTGGAAGCCTCCATCGCCGACAATGTCGCGAAGTCACAAACATTGTACAGCGTGCGGTTAGACGTCTCAATTTGCAGCCGAACTGAATTTTCGCATGATTTTGTGTAACACATCACCTGTCACATTGTTTCGTACACGTCTACATGAGTCACCTTTGTAAAGTAACAAGTTTTTTGGGTTTACATTTGAATGCTCTGAAAGCTGTACGGAAAAGTTTCGCTAAAAAACAAAGTAACAAGACTAAGTTTCGGTTACATGCGAAAGTACCCTCAGTCCACGCAGCGTCCACCGACCATCTTGGAAAACGAGTAATGTGCCCAGTAATTAAAGTGAATTCTAAGGACAAACCGACAAAACAAGTGACCTTTGCGGGTGTCTTCATGTACTAAAGTATCAACTTTTTTCTGTCGTTTTCTCAAAAAATTTAGTCCTCGACGAGAAAATCTTTTGCTGTAGAAAAACATTTGTGGTTCAGCCACATGTACTTGTAACTTAGTGAACTTTCTTCGTTTTTTAGCACGGATCCGGCGGACCCGGATTTTAGGTGTTTCTGTGTGTTTAAGGGGTGTCCCATGTTCTCCCTATCCCTCTCCCTCTCCCTCTTCCCCTCCCCCCCACCTTCGCCCTTGCTCTCACCCTTCCCCTCCCCTCTCCCTCCCCCTTCTACTCCCACTCAGTTTTATTTACATCTCTCAAAAGGACTGTCGCTTGCAACCGTGCAGATGTGGGAAACAACCTTTCACAAGACACGTATATTCCATTTAGGACTTAAACTAAAATACGTTGTACATGAAATCAGTGTGCGCATGCATTCGTTTCAATGCGTACCTCTAATATCCCTCCTCTCAATGGGAAAACCAATACAAGACTAAGACAACCCTAGCATAGGTCTTCCTCACACAAATACATTATTGATTTTAAGTTTAGTTAACATATTAAATGCTTCCTTGACACAAATTATTTTTCTTTAGCATACACGAATTCTTATATAAAACAACCTTGTTTCTAAATACTTTTTATTATCTTGTCAAAAACAAGATTTTTGACAAAAGCAATGTTATACACGTCCTCAAAATAAATAGTGACACAATCATTTTTTATAATAATCTCACTTAACAATATATTATACAAAGCTTTTTGACAACCAATACTAAGCCTTGGCTCTCTTTTTACGCCCTTGTAAAACACTCTAGACGCTACTTAAAAAACTATATTTTCAATAGGCTAAAATAGCGCGCCTATCACAAGACGCCAACAAACAAAACACAAAAGTGTTATAGGCACTTCCAGTACAAATGAAACTAAGTAGACCTAAACCCTAACAAGGGCACAAATTCACACCAAAGAACAACTAAAAACCATACTGCACTGTTCATTCATAAATATGATAAACGGGCGTCAACTCATTCCACAATTATAGGTAAATTAATTGACGTTTGAACATGTGAGAACACATAAGCATTATTTTCTTTTGGCATTATACACCTCCCGCATTCTAAGGGTATGCCTCTGTACGCCAAAGTAAGGGTTTTTTTCTATTGTTTTCTTGTAAAACTTAGCACCGTACCGCGTAAAAAACAACCGTAAAAAGAAATCGAAAAAAGTAGAAGTATATTTGGCATCGTCGCCCAACTTAGAATGTGCAACACGTTGTCCTCTTGTATTTTTGGACCCATGACCACGTTAAGAAACGTCATCTTCAAAACACATTGGCGATGTGTTTTAAATCAAAGTATCACCACGAAACAAATAAGAACACATATTCGCAAGTGTCACAATTTTCAAAATTCTCAAACGATTTCAAGCGACGAGGAAAAGTACACGGTTCGCCATCTTTTGTCTGTTTGCGTTCAAAACGACGAGTAAAAGTAAACAATTTGTTTTGTTTTGTCCGTTTTCGTCCAATACAATTTTTTTTGGAGGGGTCGGAAGATTCAAATGCCATTTCACATTGACCGAACAAGAAACGCAAAGGCAAAGTGCAGCTTCTTCAACCATGAAACGGCACAGGCTGGAAGTGGGTACGTCTACAATGTCAAGGTAAGGCATGCCACGTCACAAGCAGTTACAAAAAAAAATATCTTGCGTCATCAGATTGTAGACGTTGACAGCCATCACGGGCATTGTCCACGTATAAAATCGTCACACTTGTAAGTAACAATTTCGTTGTTACACATAGGGACACCTGAAATTTGTGTTCAGAGGATCTGTGCTAAATTACAAAGCTAATTCGCTAAGTTACAAGTATAAAGGGACATACCCTAAGGGTTATTGGAGCACTCGAGTTTATTTGGTTATCCTCCTTGGTGTTGGGAGAACCCTTGGTGGTGGGGTCCTCAAGCATCTCATTGGGACACGTTTCATTTGTGTGGCATTGCATACAAGCGTGGCGACTTGTGATGCACCCACTACTAGAGGAAGATAACAATCTCGCGTGGACCCGTCGGATCAGTTTGTCCCATTTTCTGCAAAGATTGTTAAACCTTTATTAAAGTCTTTCGACGATTTTCTCCGCAGTTACGTAACAAAAAAATGAATCCAAGGGTTTGGGAAGTTCTCCACCAATTTTTTTAACTACCTCTATAGTCAATTTTTATCAACTCCCCTTCAATCAGGTTTTGGCGGGTCCGTACTCATTTTTGTTGACTTGTTTGAGTGTGAGTGGACCACATTACAGCCCGATATGGAACAACAACCTCTTACCAGTTCAACAACTAATGCACTAATAAAAGTAGCAACGGTGTGTTTGTTTTATCAATCCAGTTTTTAAGATTGAGATGTCGACCTTTTCATTCATTCCGTATGTAAAATTTACCCCAGCAACGTTTTCGTTGTCGTTGCCAGTATCATGTGTTCCATTGTTCTGAGATCCTTAAACTGTCAGATTGCCATAACATTAATTCCAAATTGATGTCCCCTTTATTTCAATTTTAAAATTACACAGACAGCGCAAGTCAATTGTAATACCATGTAATTGTAACATTATGATCTGTTTTTATTTTTCTGCTTATATAGGTGTGTGAATTGATAGTTTTACAGGGTCATATAAGCCAGTGCGCACCCAACTTATAAACACATGAATTCTATGCACAGCGAAACTTAGCCTGTAGGAACCACTAAGTAGATAGCAATGGGAGAGGCATGGAAACAAATCAATAGATTGGACAGGTTTAGGCAGCTTGAGAAATGTAGTTATAGTCAAGGGGCCACAAGGCGTAAGCCGAAGTGAGCCCCGATTGGAATACAAATTGTTCCTACGGACTATCTTTTAATAAAGCTGCATTCTCCTTCTATTGTCTATGATATGAATCCTAATAAAGAATGTACAAAGAGTTCTGATCAAATAAAGTAATGCTTCTTCTATGAATCTTGAGAGTATTCTGAGTCTGAGAGTGATCTGCATGCCATTCTATCGAACTAGCTGAACTGGAATTTTGTACGATATAGAGCTTATAAAAGATTGATACGCTACCTTTTTTATCTCTCAGCCACCTGAATAGAATATTCTCAGTGAGACCCTCACATTTGGATGGATGCATTATAGGTAACCTAAGATTTTTTTAAATAGATGCATAATAAAAGGTGTGGAGCACGTCAAGTTATGTATATAACTTGATAGAACAACAAAAATAATGCAAATACAAGCACATTTTCATTTATTATTCATATAATGGAAATTAATCCGTTAACCATGTCTCGATACATTGATCTTTTTCAGTTCTAGATATTTCAAACCCAGATTTCTCGGAATATTTCCCCTAATAATTGCTTGTGGAGAAACAAAGATCCCCCTAAGCAGGCCTTGTGGATTGTGTGGATTCATGTGGGGCCTCAAAATTCTGGTAAAATGGAATAATAAAGAAAAAAATGTGGAACATTATTTGGGAACTCCAACAACGTTCACCATTATAGGACTCGGTATGCTGTACTTTCCATCCGTTGATTTCCATATCCACCTCCCAAAAGCATAGTTTCCTGAAAGGTAACAAAAAAAAAAAAATTGTGTCATGAGATGTAATTTCTATTTGGTCTTAGAATATCTTGTTAGTCTTGAGAATTGGATCTTGAAATGAAGGGTTTTACCATTCTGGAAGGTTTTCCCATATTTTAAATGTAATTTGATTTTTAGTGACTTCTTAGACGATGCTACATTGCTTTAAATAAATTGCAAATTAACATACGGCTTTCCATGATTTTCTCTACTCTGGCGTGAATATCTTATAACAAAATAAAATTGCAATAAAAAAAGTGCTTTACCGTTTTCCTTTTTCTTTTCTAAATTATTATCATAAATCAGATAACCAATTCGTTAGGTGAAGCAAAGGAACCAGTGGTGCATTTTTGAATACAATGAAGACGGAAAAGACCATACTGTTCAGTAATCAGCTTATTTTTTTGTATTAGAACCATCACATTTATTTTTAACTATTCTGCTTTCAGTAAAACCATTTTAAGTTTGACCTTTTTTTTTTTCCCAATCCGTTGGTGGCAACTTAATCCAATAATATTATCCAGATTGGATTTTTAGATTATTTGTTCATTGTGATTCTAGACGGCAATAAATACATAAAAATACAAAATAATGAATAACCTATTCAAATCGTTTTGAACTTATTCACATAATTGGCTTTGATTTAAAAAAAATTTGTGACGAATCTACCAAATGTACCCCGTGACATGCCCTCTTGTACTTATCCTAATAAGACAAAACTGCCGAAACGGAGAAACTTACCTTTGGTGAATTGTCTTTACAAAAAATTTATACAATCACTCAACTTCGCCCAAAATAAATTTTTAAATCACATTTACGCTCTCTTTTTGGGACAGAAAGAATTAACCATATACTGTTTCAAAAACCTACCAATACTTTGTGCTTTTCGTGACCAAAATTAAGAAACCACCTATACCACACTAGAGAAAACAAATATGCTCCTTTTATCTGCGACCATAATAATGTGTTCATCTGTGACCATAATACTCAAACCGCCTATAAATACCCCAATATAAACTCACCAGTTTTTCCATTTTGTGTGATGGCGGTTCCCACAACTTTGATTGTAAAGGTCAACGATTGCTTTTCTTTTTTGAATACCAGAGTAGTTGGATAAATAGTAACATTTGCTCCTTTCGGTTGTTTTATTACAACCTCATAAGTAGAATTCGCTGGACCCATATTTGTGACTTTTCGAGTCGTCGTGAAACCGTCTCCTTTCACTTTAGTCATCATAAGAGAGGGTGAATTATAATGGAAGGTGCTTTTATATTTTGGGCAAGACATACCAAATTTCTTTTTGATTGATGAAGATGTAAGAAAATTACAGAGGTAAAGAATGTATCCATGTATTCCGGTGTCGTAAACAAGACCCGGATCTACTGCAAAGTTAGGTCTTAAAAGACCATTTCCAAAATCTAAGGCATTCCCTGCTGATAAAGGTGCGGCTGCAACAAAATAGAAAACGAAAAAAAAAGAAATGAATCAAAAGAAAGGAAATGGAATGAATCAATATGGAATTTCAAATTGGTAGAAGTGAAAAAACTTTGTACAAATGTAAAAGTCCATACTTTTTTTTCTAACATTCAAGTTTTGTGAGACATCTCATGAAGTTGAAGCTTGTTAATTTTTTGAGAGAATCCTTCTATGCCAATAATATCAAGTATCCATGCATTTTTTAGCATTAATCACTGCGGCTAGCGATTTTTTACCTGTCACCTTAATTCATTAGGGTTTGTGTCTAAATTTCTCCTTGTTTCATTTTAATATCATTTACACTATCTAATGATTTATATCACATCTTAAATAACATCATAAACTTCAATCTACAACAAAAAAGAAAATATTATCAAGAATGTAAAATATTTTTTTACTAAGTACCTATTCTTCCAAGCGTAAAAAAAATAGTCCCTAATATTACATCTACTACTAAAATAAAAATAATACGAATAATCATAATAATAACAACAATTTAATAATTGTGAATATCAATAATAAGAAAATGGTGTTGTTTTCATTTTTTTGATTTTTTTCTTTCGCCTACCCGTAGTTGCAATGGCAGAATATAATCTTCCGGGACTCCAGCTAGGTTTTTCGGATCTTAAAAGGGCTAAAGCTCCTGCCACATGCGGAGCGGCCATGGAAGTTCCACTTAGCATTTCAAACTCAGATTTTGGAATGTGATAGGGCGCATTGGGGGGAAAGGCGGCCAAAATATCCTCTCCTGGAGCAATAATATCAGGCTGGAAAAGGAGGGCGAAAGGGAGAGGAAGAGGAAGAGGGACGGAGGGGGAAGGAGGGTTTATTAATATGAATACAACTGCTGTCACTTCTTTCATTGTTATCATTATATGATCATTATCATTATCGTTGTTATTATAAGTAGTGTTAGTTGTAGTAGAACCAGTAGCATTAGTATGTAATTTTTTACCTCGAGAAAACCAGAGGAAAGTTAAAGTAGTAAATCTTTTTTTTGCATAATTAAGAGCTCGAACGACGATTCAAAGTTTGTGTGGTTTTAATACGGTGTTGACAAAAGAAGAAAAGAAAAACAATGAACGCCAAGTTGAAAATATGCGAAATTTGGACATGGAAATGAATTTCACCTAAAATGACATTTACGATAGAAAAAGCCAAATAATGACAGCTGAATCGGAATTGTTAAAAAAACATGCAGATAGAAATAAATTACAAATGTAAAACTCCTTTCAGATTTTATTTTTTTTAACCTTCATAATGTCCGCAAAGGGATGTGGGCCCCTCGAGGAGAATTTGGCGACCAGAGAAGTTCCCTTATAAGTTGTAACCGTACTTGAAATTGAAGCTCTAGGATTTCTGCCAAAAAAGAAAAAAATGCACAAAAATAAAGACAACAGCAAAAAAAATCTAAAGAAAAAAAAAAATATGAGAAAGTAATCTGGTGCCCTAGGGGGTGGTCAATAGCCAATATGCAAACAAACAATTCGATAGAACGTTCGTCCAATAAAGAAAAAACTGAAGCATTTGCGAAAAAAGGAATAAAAGACTTACTTTGTTGTAGTTGCATAAGATAAAATTTTCTCTCCGTCCGAAAGACCTACATGACTTGCCGGTAAAACATGTATCTCTATGTCAAGTATATCAAAAGAATAAATTTCTCGCAAAATCATTCCCGCGGCTCCCAATGTTTTCAAATAGGTTTCGGTTTGATACAGATCGGAATATCCTCCGTCACAAAGGACGATTTTCCCTTGAACCATAGTTTTGTTGAGAGTATTTTTCAAGCATGCTCTACCAAACCCATTTTCAAAAAAAACTCGTAGGTAAAGAGAAAGTAGAGAAGAGGTCACAAAAAAGAGTTTGACAAGAAAATTGCATCAAGGAAAATCTAGGAAACAATGTTAGACACATAAAGAGGGAGAGAGAGAGTAAGATAGACAGCGAGAGAGGGAGGAGGGGGACGGGGAGAGGGAGAGGGAGAGTGAGGGAGAGAGGGAGAGGGCGAGAGAGAGGGAGAGAGAGAGAGGTAGAGAAAAGAGGGAGTGGGTGAGCGGGAGAGAGAGAAACCGACTGGAATTATTTTCACATTATGATTTCTTTTTATGCTAGGACATGAGGAAATTGTAAGTAAGATCGTTGCTTGCTTATCATTTTACAAAAATCACAGCAGTATCCTTTTGGGACATTGAGAGTTTTTTCTGCTAGTTCTTTTTGCAAAGACCGCGTATTTTTTCTCATTTGGTAAAATACAAAATATACAAATAATCTGAAATATTTTGAAATGTTCCTTGAAGTTACTTACTGAGCTCGATAGTTATCTGAAATGCCTTTTAACGCCGCATTTCCCGCATAAATTAACGGGAGAAACGGTGTTTTGGTGCCAGCTGTCACTGTCCCATTGGTCAATCCAAGGCTCTGGCCAAAAAATGACAGATACATTGTTAATGATTTAAGGGGTTTTTGGGTTTTCGGAAGAGCTTTTATTTAATATAAGAAGTTTCGAAGCATATTTATTTTTCGACAATTTCATTTCTAACATTTCGGGCCGATAATACAACGACAGAGTTCAAGGTTTTGAGTTTAAAGCTATGGGTTATAAAAATTTCATCAAAAAGTGACGAGACAAACGAGGCGTGATGTGACATGTGCACTCTTTGTTGGTATTGAGCAAAATGAGTATTTTTAAGTGTTCCCGTATCAATTTTCCTGCTCTACATAGATTCATCCTACAGATTAGATGTCAACATGAATGTATATTTTTCATCTGATAACGTCTTAAGATATTTGATGGTAAATTCTCTCTTTACCCCTCTCTCTCGTCCTCTCCTTGCTCACTCTCTTCTCTCTCTCTCTTCCTCCCTCTCCAACTCTCGCTCTCCCTCCCGACTCCCTCTCTCCCCCTCTTTTTTGTTTCCTGCTTCCTCCGGCTCTACTTCTACTAACTCCCTATCGCTTTCACTCTCTCCCTCTCTCCCGCCATCACTCCCCACCCCTCTCTTGCCCCTCTCTGCCACTTCTCTCTCCCCCTCTTTGCCACCATCTCCCCTATTCTTCCCTTCTCCCTTCTCCTCCCTCTCTTGCTCTCCCACTCTTTCCTTCCCTCTCTCCCTCTCACTACCTATCTATCTTTGAATCTCCTTGTCTCCCTCCTCTTTCTCCCTCTTTTCTTCCTCGGGCTCCCTCAAATGTTTATCATAAGTGTAGTTAAGCAAATGTTCTGATATAAAAAAAAAAATTGATATACTTTCCAAACAGACAAAAAGTTGAAGTGGTTTTTTATGCTGTAAAAAAATTATCATTCCTACCCTAACAAACAAAAACCCTGAAATTAAATAAAGAGTTTTAGGTGAAGTAAAAACCAACTTTGAATTTGGAACCATTCCCCAAGTTCGTTTTAACGATAAACTGACGTGGCAAACTGCTAGCCGCAACTGACATGTACCACGGAGATATATTCGAAACAGATGTCAAATAGGGTCCGGAATTTCCTGCGGAGAGAGAACTTGGAATTCCGGCAATCGCGGCGTTCAAAGTGCCTTGATCAATTTCAGAATCAAAGGGGTAAGCTGCGAAAGCTGGCCCCAAAGACATCGAAATAACATCAACTCCGTCGCTAATTGCAGCATCTAAGCCTGCCAAAATGTCAGATCCTGAGCATCCATCTGTCCAACAAACCTGCAAAAAAAAGGGAATGAATTTATTAACGAGCTGAAAAGGGATGGAAAAAAAGGGAATGGAAAGGCGACGGGGAAGCGGAAAGGTTAAGGGAAGGGGAAGGAGAAGGGGGGTGAGAAAGGGAAGGAGATGGAGAAATTTCAAAAGCCTTGTGAAAGGTTAAAAAAAATCGATAAAGTCCATAAAAAAAGAGAGGAAGAAAGGGAATTGAAAATGACAAGGAAAGGCAACCCAACAAAAAACTTAACATAAGAAAAAGGGAAAATAAGGAAGGGAAAGGGATGTAAAGGTCAAAGAATAAGGATAATGGTATGAAGAAGGAAGGAAGAGAAAGAAAAAGAATCAGAATAAACGGATCTGAAAAGAAAAAGAGAAATACAAGGAAAAGTAAGCAAAGAAAAAGATAACGGGAAAAAAAAAGAAGAAGGAAAACACCAGGAAAATCGAACAGGTTTTGTAAAAGGAAAAAGAAAGGAAAAAGGAATGGAAAAAGAGAGGAAAAGGGAAAAAGAAAGATAAGAAAAATAAAATGAAATGAAAGAAAACGAGGAGAAACAGAATTTGTGTTATAACTGCTAAAAAACACTTCTGTAAAATTTATGAGAAATCTCCGATTATTTTGTAACAGAAAGAAGCTCACTAATCCTTACTCCATCCTAGTTAATCGATTTCCTGTTCCGAAACCTTTGAAAAAAACTCAAAAGAACAAAAAATGTACGTAAACAGAAAAAAGGTTTTTCAATTCAAAAGAAAATATATGTGCACATATGTGAATACACATGTATAGGTATATACATATAGAAATGTAGATGTAGGGATGTGAAAACATATGTTTATGCATATATTCGCTATATTCCAATTGAATTATTAAAAGAGTTCATCTATATATATACATACATATATATACTTCTGTATATGTATGCACAACCATGTAAGAACGCCATAATACACCAGTATTTGGTCATTTGGTTTTTGTTTTTTTGTTTATTTTGTCGTTTTTTATTTTTCACAGCGTGCTTACCTTATAGATGGACAAATGAGCTCCGTATGCAATTCCTTGAGCTTGACCTATATTCAATCCTGATGCAGTCACGTTTTTTACGACAGATCCTGCGGCTGTGGAGGCTGTGTGAGTTCCATGTCCGATATCATCACGAGCAGAGAGATATTCCCCGGGTGGCCCATTGGAATTTCCTAAACCTTTAAAAAAATATCGAGCGCCGATAATTTTACTGCAAAACATTTTGGATCACAATTTTAATACGTAAGATTATGGTGGTATCAAAATTGAATAGAAGTTGAACAGATGGATACACATTGGGCTTTCGAATGTGGGGAAAAGGGAGAGGTAGAGAGGGTGCAAAGAGAGAAGTGCGGATAGGGAAGATAAGAGTGGAGGTGGGAAAAGAGAGGTGAAGCCGGGAAAAGGACGAGGCGGAGATGGAGAACAAGGAGTGAGATTGGGAAAGAGACAAGTAATATGGGGAAATGGGAGAGGTAGAGAGAGAAGAAAGGGATAGCTGGGGATGGGGAAGAAAGTATGGTAGGACGAGAAATAAAAAAGAGGAAGCGGGTCAAAAAAAAATGAGGTGGAGCGGGAAAACAACAAGGGAGGTGGAAAGATGAGGAAAAGTGATGGAGAAACGAGAGAGGTACAAATGGGAAAAAAGGTGAGGTACAGTGGAATTAAAAGGCGAGGTGATGTGATAGGGGTTTCACACCAGAAAGCCCAACTGCACACAAATGTACTGGGCAGAACTGTTCCGCGAAAAAGGGAAAAGGACGGTTATTGCACACAGTTAAACATTGTGCACACACCACATGGTCAGCTCATACAATGAGTTATGAAATTCTAACGTAAACATCTAGACAAAACATAAATAGCCGTAGCGAATACCGGCATACACTTTTTTAACGTGGGGGGCCAGAGGTGCAAAACGACATGACCTACCGCAGCTTACTCTAAATAGAGGTCGCTACATCACTTAAAAGACCAGTATCTGGCTTTCAGTGTAGTGACCCAAATCTAAATTTATTTCATTTGGATACAATACAATACTGGATTAGTAGAATACGACACATTTGTAATGAAAAAAACACTAGTGTGAAACCCTGTGAGGAATCAGAGAAAGATAGAGGAGAGACAAAGAGGTAGGTAGGGAGGGAGGTAGAGATGGGTAGAATTAAACTCTTTTGTGTGAAGTTTTACATGGAAAAGATACTTACTTATTGCAATTTGTTTTTTTCCATTTTTGACCAGTCTGACATGTTCCGTTAAATTTTGTCGGACGCGAAGGCATTCCGACATCACTAAAACCCCGATGTTCGGGCCAGATTCCTGAAGTCGTTCAAAACAAAACAATAGCTTTCAGATACATTTTAACCCCTAAAGGTCTTTCTTTTTGACAACTATAAAAAAAATGTCACTCAATTTGGACTTATCTGGACCTCTAAAATGTGATAATCAAGCGCACCATAATCGACGGAGAAAGAAGCAGCAAACTCGGAATTTTTTCGTTTTTTTTTCTTCTTTGGCAAATTTTAGTAGTTTGGTTTCAATTATCATACCGGTATCCAAAATGCCGATAATCATGCCCGATCCATTTGTTTTTGAGTAAAGCCCTGGAGGACTATCAGTTTTCGGATTGTTCAACCCCAAATAAGTTGGGGTATATGTAGTTAAAGGCTTATATCTGTTCTCCGGTTTTACAGAAACCACGTCATCCATTTCTGTAAACCAACACCCGCCAAAAATTGCTTGTGGGACATTGAAATTTGAAAAAGGTTTTACAGTTGTTAAATGATTTTAAGTTTTACAATGATTTCCAAACATTTGCCCATGAGAATTCGAAGTCACACACTTTTTACATACGGCTAGGTGATGTTAAAAGTCCAAGGATGTTTACAGCGAAAAGAGAGATGGGGAAAAAATATTAGCTTTACTCAAATTACTATGTTTTTTTGGGACTGAAAATTCAGTATTTTGGAATCTAACCTTATTTATGTAATATATTCGTTGTTTTAAAAATAAAATTCAAGGGATGCAAGAAAGTACAAAGTAAAGTCAGAACGGAAAAGGATGCTGGCTAGTGGGTGGGTAGTTTGATCCCTCTACCGAGGTCTTGACTGATAAAGCGTTTAAAGCTTAATAAATAGTGAAGATTATCTCATAAAAAAATACATATTTACATACAAAGTGGGACTTAGAAACTGAGTTAGGGATTTCAAGAGTTAATACTTATGTCATACAGAAAATTTGAAAAGAAAAAAAAGAAATAGACAAATTTAGGCTCAGTGATTTATTTAGTGATAAAACAAATAGCGAATAGCGACGTCATAAAAAGAAAAGGATAGAAGTGCACCTTGAAGCGCTTTCACTTGCTCGGGTGAAAGAATGGCCGCAAACCCATTTAATGAATTTACGTAATGGTACAAACGGGATTTTGGTCTGTGGTCATGGAAACAGTTGACTTCTTCTTTCCGTTAAAAAAAAGTACAAAGTTACGCAAAAATACAATAAATCAATAATACCTCGCTGCAATCTTATTAAGTGGACAACTGCTCTCACATTTCAATTCCGACTTACAAAAAACAGATGATCTTGTTCCCAAGTTCCAATTACCAATGTCAATGTCAAGTTCTACCTGATTCTACCTGTTCCCCTTCTGTCTGTTATGTTCTTGTTTGTTTTTTCATATTTCATGTTCAATACTTCATCTTCAATTTCCAAGAATTATGTTCAATCATAATAGTATCATTGCACTATTGTCATCATCTCCATATCCAGTTCCATCGATCCTATTAAATCTGTTGTTATCTGAAACTTCGTTTCTCATTGTTCCGTTTTTGGGGAGATTTTAGCCGTGTTGTTTGTCCAGTTTTGAATCACCGTCAGGACAATAGGCATCACATTTTTAACATTGGCAGTGTAGGATTTTAAGTAGTAAAGCAATTGTGTCTCTATGCACTTCATTTATTCCTCAAATATTTCCAGTGAAAGTACGTCGACTCTGTAAGTCCATTGTGCAATTTTGAATGTTCAATGTCCTATTCCCAATGTCATTTTTTGTTTTTCAATGTCCATTTTATTAGTTTAAATGTTCAACATTCAAAGTTCGTTTCAACGTCCTATAGTCAATCTCCAAACTTGGAAGAGAATTTGTCGCATTGAAATTGTGAGACAAACATTTGAATCAAGCATTCTGAAGAGTGAGGCATCGTTGTTCCAATTTTCAATAAGTAAAACCGAACATGCTCAAAAAGTAAAAGTTTAATTTTGAGTTAAAATTTATTACAAATGTCGAGAATTCCATCCTTCTTCATTTCATGTCAAAATGTCGCATGTTCGATGTTCAATGTCTGGCGTTGTGCAATTATCAATCCAAAGAGATCGAATTTCGAGCCACTCACTGTACATCGATGCGCTCCAAAACTTTCTTTTGGCGTGAAACCATAGCGGCGGTGAAGGACTGCACTGCGGCCTCTGATTGGCGGAGAGCTGGATTCAGCTGTACGGCCAATGGCAGAGCCGGGCCAGCCAGTTGTACGATGTACGGCAGATCCGCGACGGCCGCATGGAATCCGACGGCGATTAGGAGTATCGTGAGAAGCGAAGGTAGGAAAGCGACAAGCATGTTTGTTGGACTGGAGTGGTAGGAAGAAGGGAATGTTTTGTCGAGTTCAATGTCAAGAGTGGCGGAAGAAGTCGGCTTTGTACGATTCAAAACTTTTTCTCGATCTTGTTTTGTACGGCAAGGGGATCTAATATCTACGCGGTTTAAAAACGGTAGATCTACAAAGCCTGGCCACTACGTAAGCGACAAACAACGTGGATATCCATTTTTGTACCAATGGTCCAAAATAACACGGTGGAGAAAGAAGGTACGGAAGGTTCAGATATTTCACCGGTACGATTTTGAAGCATTAGGGGAATTTTAAGTGAATGATAAATCGTCGTGGAAAGCCGCCCTAAATGATTTACAGAAGTACAAAACCAATGTCGTTTGTCGCAAGCACTAAATTCTGTTAGGGCTTCGCGTCGATGTATTGATTCCAATCTCGTGAATTATAGTGCCAAAGTGTATAGTGCGAAGATTCTGTAAATATTTACGCGGTATTACAGATGGGCTTCGCATGAATTCAACGGGATCCACTAAACGACAGACGAAACACGTGCGAACCGTGGTCAACATGGCCTTTTGACCAAGCTGAAGTTCCACTAGGGAAAAATTGAGGTCGTGGCCGTAATGTTTCGTACAGTGCCGTACCAATTGTTTTTTTTTGTCAATATGACGATTACTGAATGACTCCCCAAGGTTATGGGCGTAAAGCTTACCTTCCAAGGTTATCATCGGATGTCACGCTTGAGAGAATCGGATAACCGATCGGCCGAACCTTTCAGTTTGCAACAAGTAATGTTGTGTATCAGAGGTCGCAAAAGTCAAAATTTGCGATATCCGAGTCCGACATTGTATTTTTTTTCATTATGTCACGCTCCTAAATCGTTACCCTATACCCGCCACGCATTTACTTAAAAAAAAGTTAATTCTATTTCCAACGACTACCCATACCCGCCCGTTATTAAATTTATGCGTCCATTTTCAGCCAAGGACCAGAAAGTCAAAGATATTCAAAGTTGCGTGATAGAGAAGTCAATGTGACGTGAAAAAGAATAAACCGACGTCCTGTACGGTTTAGGTACTGTTGAATAGACGTGAAGGTACATTTGCTTCGACGTAAGTTAACTTTATGTAGACGTCAACATTTGATGAAACGTAGTCGTCAACTTGTATTGTATGGCAAGTTTAAGGGTATGTCCCCATGTACTTGACACTTAGTGAACTTACTTTGTATTTTAGCGCGGATCCGCCGGACCCGGTTTTCAAGTGTCCCTATGTCTGGAAGGACGTAATCGTAACTTACGCTTGTGACAATTGTATACGTCGATGATACCTGTGATGGTCTACAATCTGTGGTCGCACTATATTTTTTGGAACTGCTTTAGAGACCCCTGCAAATAAAAAATCCATACTGGACCAAAACGGACAAAATCAAACAAATTGTGTACTTCTCTTCGTCGTATTCAAACGCAAACGGACAAAACATAGCGAACTATGTCCTTTTATTTGTCCTTGGAAATAGTATGAAAAATTTCGAAAATTACGGCACGTGCTAAAATATGTTCCTATTTGTTTATCGAAAAAAACCTAATTTTAAAACACATCGCGCATGTGTTTTAAATAAAAGTTTCAAGATGACGTTTTTTGTCAAAGAAGTGGATCGAAAAGCACAAGACGACAAATTTTCGTACATCTTAAATTCGAGGATGACGCAAATTGTACTCTACAAATTTGGGATTCTTTGGTACGGTCGCAACTTAGGCAGTACGGCGCTAAGTTTTATAGGAAAACAAGAAAAAAAAAACCCTTACTTATGCACATGGGGACACACCATAATTGTCGCAGATTTTGAGAGTTTGTCACATAGTAAATTGTGACCATTGATTCGATTACATAGGTCACAAGTTAAGATTGTACTCCTTTAAGTGATACACAAGTAGAGTAGTACCTACGTACACATATAAAATGTACCCATGTTTACATTGAGAATAAGTCATCAATCTACTGAATGATTCTCTCCAATTTTTCCCAACTGCTATTTTGGCACTGAGTGCTTATTTTTTCGTGTAATTAATCTTTCTTCTCTCTTGTTCACTAATTAAGCTTGCTTTCTCACATTGAGAGTTGTTTTTCTTTAGCTTTTCGTCTTGTCATTCAACGTTCCTATGACCACTTGATTCTATTCTCAACATGGTATCGGAGCTTTAGGTAAAATTACAAGCATCAAAAAAATTAATGGTAGTTATAATTTACTATGGAAAGCTAAGATGACGAGAAACATCAAATTTAAGAATTAATGGGGTATTGTTACAAGCACGGAACACCCAAAGCGGCAGCAAAGTAGGCAGCGAAATTAATTTTTCTAAGAGTGGAAGATAGTCAGCTTTTACACATAATTGAATTGGATAATCCTAAGGCTATCTGGGGTAAACTAAGAACGATACATGAGCGTACTAATCTATCCAATATCATGCAATTAAAGAACCAATTTTTGGACTTTGGTATGGAGAGTGGAGATATTATGGAAACCCATATCAATAGAGTGAAAGAGCTTAGGTTTCAATTAGCCGAAGTCAACACAAAATTGAATGATGATGATTTGATCCTCACACTGTTTAGTGAAACTCTGAGACCTCCATAAGTCTTCAGAGTGGACAGCTTCCAATAAGCCTTTAGGATAACCCTGACCCTTTTGTGTTCCAGCAAGAAAAACTGCCACCAAACTGCCACCCTGACAGACAAAAAAATTGACCAACTTCACCCCTGTGAAGGCAAGACTCCCCTAGGTCGATAGCAAAAAGAATCTCTGAATTTTCTCCCTTGAGCAGTAAGTTACGGAGGGTCAAAGTTGACCTTTTGTACAGTAGCTCTCTGGAAGAGAGGGTCCTATCTCCTAATTTTTCTAAGTCCTATCTCTCTCACAGACTCTATCTACTAATGTACGGAGCCAATCAGATTACTCCTCCGTACACAAAAGTACAGCTGCCGGTGTACTTTCTGTACGGATATTGTACTACATGGCGTATATGTCGACACGTGGTATCTCCGGATTCGCTCCCTTAATCCTCGGAGATGCCGCGATCCAATGTCATTCCACCACGTGTCATCCAATGTGGTGAAGATCAAAAACCGCCGAAATTCTCTTCCGCGATCTTGGCGTTTAATTTCGGCAGTCTGATTAAATTCACATTTAATCGTATCTGTAATAAATGCATGCAAGATATTCGTTTTGCTAAAGAAATTAATGCGCGGTATTCGTTTCTGATACGTACCGTAATCCGTACTATTACATTACTGGATCTATGTCTTCCGTAAAACTATTTCAGTTAAATGAACTATCCTACGTGTTAATGTTTAATTAATTATCAATCCCTATAATACGTAACACTATCTCTATACTTGACAGTTAGAGCTACCCGCTACCGGCTGATTACCGGCCAGCAGGTTCTACGTTCAAATCCTGGAGGTGGCACATATATTTTAGTAAATATATCATTAATTATAAATAAACTAATATTTATATCCCATAAACCTGTGGATAGCCTAGGTAGCCATGGCTCTAGCTTCCTTTCCAATTTCTCAGTGACTGCGACAAGTTTGAGAGTTGGAGAGAGAAGTTAGAGGTAGACTGCCTCGGCTTCTTTCTATATTTCTATTCAGACCTAAAAAATACTTTAAAAAAAGACCATTAATTTCTACACTCCCCTTATTTTCTAGTCAATCTTAAATTTCATACCACACTTCTCCCTGCAGAAAATAAGCTTAGGGGAAGGCACACGTTTGGTCATCATATCTGCTACCATCTCACTATCTAGTCGGTACTCTAAACTGATTATTTTGTTTTCTACTTTCTCTCTAGCAAAGCTGAGTCTAATGTCCATGTGTTTGGCTTTAAAATGATGTTTATGATTGGCAAAAATAGCGATTACTGCCTAATTATCACAAAATATTTTTTGCACACCACTCTTAAGGTGACGAAGCTCACCAAGCAAAGACTTGACCCACATCAATTCTTTTACAGCAGATTAAGAGGCCATATACTCAGCATCCATGGTGGACTGAGCAATAACTTTTTGCTGTTAGCTACTCGAACAGCAAGCCCCATCACCCAGATATAATACATATCCAGAAGTGTATCTCCTCATTGCAATATCACCATAACTGGCATCACTCCAAGTAGTGATGTCAGTATTCTCCCCACCTAAGTGCAACTATAAATCCCTAGTTCCTATCAAATATCTAAAGACTGTTTTAGTTGCCTCCCAATCCCTCTTAGTGGGAGCATTTAGACTTTTACTCAGCACTCCTACAGCTGCAACTAAATCCGGCCGGGAACAATTCATAAAATAGATTAAACTTCCCACTACTTGCTTGTAAGGAATAGTCTGCATGAACTTCTGTTCTTCAGAAGATAATTCCTCGTCTAAGACTATGACTCCTTCTTTCTCACTCCTCTCACTTCCCTTCTTCAACTTCATTGGAGTTGTACAACTATTAGCTTTATCCATTTGAAAATTTTCAAGCATGTTCCCTATTGCTTCTTTTTGAGTCAATCTTAAAATCTTTCTTTTTCGGTTTCTCTCTACTTGAATTCCCAAAACATATTTTGCTTCCCCCATATCCTTCATTTCAAATCTCCCATTAAGATCGGTTTTCGGTTTATTAATTTTTTCCATTAAATTACTTAAAACAAGCAAATCATCAACATAAATTGCAATAAATATAAAACCTTCCTCATCTTCGAAAACATAGATTGAGTGGTCTGAGCTGATCTAAATATATCCCAGACCGGGAAGAAACTCATCAAGCTTATTATTCCACTGTCAAGGCGCCTGTTTCAAACCATAAAGAGATTTAATCAGCCAGTATACCTTACACTCCTCTCCTTCCTCCACAAACCCTTCGGATTGTCGCATGAAGATCTCATCTTCCAATTCTCCATGCAAAAAGGCTGTCTTGATGTCCATCTGGTGCACTTTCATGTCTTTGGCTGCTGCCAGACTAAGAAGTATGCGGACGGAGGGAAATCTGACGACTGGACCAAAGGTTTCCTCGTAGTCAATTCCCTCTTTTTGTGTAAATCCCTTTGTCACTAATCTGGCCTTGTAGCGCTCGATTGTGTTATCTGGGTTTAGTTTTAATTTGAAAACCCACTTACAACCAATTGGTTTTCGGTTAGGTGGACAATCCACCAACTCCCAAGTATCAGCAGCCATAATTGTGGCCATCTCTTCATTGATGGCTGTCTTCCACCGGTTTCTTTCTGGACATGTCATCGCCTCTCCATAAGTCTGAGGTTCATCTTGAAGAGATAGTTTTATTACCTTGTTATTAACCTGTTTTTCTTGCAATCTTTTGCTACTTCTCCTCCCCCCCTCAAAATTTGATGCCGGAATAGATGGTTCTCGTGGATTCTTTCGAACAATCTCGGCTTCTCCCCTATCCCTTGATTTCGAATCAATTTCCACCACGTCTTCCGCTTTGGGTAGAATTTTTACTGGAGTTTCCATAGCCGAGTCCTTCTCGATCTGATTTGTACCTACAAGAATGTCATCTTCTCTAAAACCTGGATAGTTAGGAAGCTCAAAGTCATCAGAATTTTCTGACTCAAATCTGATTTTTACTGACTTTGTATATTTGAAGGGATCCACAGACTTTCCTTCATCCATAACTACTAGATGCTTTACTAAGATTATATCTTCTCTTTTTAGATCATAAACTCTATATCCTTTAACATCCTCATCATATCCTAATAAGTATCCCGGTTTTCCTTTAAGATCTAGCTTAGAATAAGGCCGATCTGTATCTAGACTGAATACTTGACTGCCGAAAACCTTTAAGTGAGATATGTCTGGTTTCCGGCCTGTCCATCTCTCATAAGGTGTTAGATCTTTTATAGCTCAAGTAAGAACTCTATTTTTGAGGAAATTAGCAGAGTTCATTGCTTCTGCCCAAAACCTTTTTCCAATCTTCTAATCTGACAACATACTTCAAGCACAATCACTTAGTATTCTATTTAACCTTTCAGCTACCCCATGCTATTCCGGGTTTTCTGGAACTGTCTTTTGGTGTTGGACCCCATCTTCCCTCATAAAATCCTCAAACTGGTTAGAAGTATACTCTCCACCATTGTCACTCCTTATTCTCTTGATTGGAGTTTTATGCAGTTTTTCGCTCCATGCTTTATATTGTTTAAAACAATCCTGAGCTTCGGGCTTGTTTTTCAAAAAATACACTCGGGAATACCGAGACTAATCATTAGTGATAGTCATCATAAATCTCTTCCCCCCCGGTGAGGGGACTTTAGCCGGTCCCCAAATATCGGTATGTACTAGATCTAGAATTTTTTCTCCCTTATAGGTGGCTGTTTTAGGAAAGGGTAATCTGTGTGTTTTACCTTGAGCCCATCCACTACAATCACTTATATTATCACTCTCAGTGAACTGAATCCCTTCCACCACTCCCATCTTTTTCATCTCTCTTAACTTATCTAGATTTACATGCCCAAGCCTCTTATTCCACATCATAATATCATGAACACCAGCATAATAAAGTCTATTCATTTATTACTTAAAATCAGCCTAATCATCCCATGGCTACCTTTCTCAACAATGAAATAGACATCCTCCCCAAACTAGCAATAAAGACTCTTTCCCTAGTGCTAATAAAAAAACCCTTATCATCTAATACGGATGTAGAGATGAGGTTTTTGTTCACCTCCGGAATAAACAATACATCGGAGAATGTTACTATGGATGTCTTTCCTTCTACTAACACTTTCAAATTTACCGATCATACAATAGTAATGGTGACAAACCTCCCATTCTCGTACTCTATCTCTACGGTGGGAATATTTCTTATCTTAGTGAACAGGTGCCTATCCTTACACATGTGCATGGAGCACTTGAATCCATAATCCACCTTGCTTCGCCTTTCAATCTTCCGTAAGCACATTTCTGCGTTCGTGGAATTTCGACCTCGTTTTTTGCCTCCTACTCCTCATCTAAATGGAGCTCATCGTCCTCGTCCTCGGATTCCGCCTCATGTACCTGTGTCACAAAGGTCTTTTTCTTTCCTCTCGGGGTACCACCGGTCTGCCCCTCTTTTAACCGAAGCTTGGTTAGCTTAATACACTCTGCCATATAGTGCCTAGGTTTGTTACAAAAATGACATAAACCTTTGGGAGCCCTTAGTCCGAACTCGTCGGTCTGATTTTTCTGCTCCCTCCCCCTATAGTTTCTGACCGGTTTCCGGGAATCCTTGTTCCTCAAATCAGTCGCAGTTGCCAAGGCTTGGCGACTCTTTCCTCCCCTTCGGATCTCAATCATCCCTACCAGTTAATTGTAATCAATCGAACGAGAATCATCCTTACCACTGAGTTCCATATCCACCTTGAGTCCGGCAAGTCCAGCACACGGTTGACTATGTTTTCGAACTCATTGGGTAACTTCATCAGTAAACACTTAACCTTTTCTTTTTCACTAAAATCTTTTCCCACACTCTCTAGCTCCATGAAGAGTGTAGCAAGCTCATTGCAAAAATCCAACATTTTCCCCCTTTTGTATACATATTTCTTACTTTTTTGATCAGCCAGCTGTTGTTGCTGAATCGTACCACTTCAGTACATCTCTATGAGAGCCATCCATAGATCAGATGCCCTTTCTACCTGCAAATGAGGACATGCAAGTCCTTGAGTAAGATGGCATAAGATGAAGTGTTTTGCCGCCGTATTGTTGAAATCCCAGGTTTAAGTATCATTCGCCTCGTTCCTCAGAATAGGTGACATGAATGCTGAATCAATTGTTATTGGTGTGGTCGTCTACTTCTCCGCTCCTTTGTCCACCACCTCTCTTTCCTTTCTCTCATCGGTTGAAGATGGACCTCCTTTCTTTGTGAATCTGCTTCTTTCAAACCCTAGAGGAATTTTAAGACTTGATGGACGCCCTAATCGTCCACTCACTATCCCCCAAAACCTTTTTTCGCATAGAGCTCCTATCATCATACTTTCCCAGTATATGAAGCTAGTTCCATTAAAGATTGGTACCCTAAAAGGTGGGCCCATAACCTGAAACTCTGAGACCTCCATAAGTCCTCAGAGTGGACAACTTCCAAGAAACCTCTAGGATATCCCTGACCCCTTTGTGTTTCAACAAGAACAACTGCCACCTTGGCAGACAAAAATCTTGACCAACTTCACCCTTGTGAAAGCAAGACTCCCCTGAGTTGGTAGCAAAAAGAATCTCTGAATTTGCTCCTTTGAGCAGTAAGTTATGGAGGGTCAAAGTTGACCTTTTGTAAAGAAACTCTCTGGGAGAGAGGGTCCTATCTCCTAATTTTTTCTAAGTCTTATCTCTCTCACAGACTCTATCTACTGATGTACGAAGCCAATTAGATTACTCCTCTGTACACAAAAGTACAACTGCAGGTGTACTTTCTGTACGAATGTTGTATGACATGGCCTTAATGTCGACACGTGGTATATCGGGATTCACTCCCTTAATCCTCGAAGATGCCGCGATCCAATGTCATTCTGCCAAGTGTCATTCGATGTGGCAATGATCAAAAACCGTCGAAATTCTCTTCCGCGATCTCGGCGTTTAATTTCGGCCGTCCGATTAAATTCACATTTAATCGTAGCCGTAATATATACATGCGCGGTATTCGTTTTGGTAAAGAAATAAATTCGCTGTATTTGTTTCTTATCCGTACCGTAATCCGTACTTTTACATTACTAGATCTATGTCTCCCGTAAAACTATTTCAGTTAAATGAACTATCAAACGTATAAATGTTTAATTTATTATCGAACCCTATAATATGTAACACTATCTCTAGAGTTAACGGTTAAAGCTACCGGCTACCGGCTGATTACCGGCCGGCAGGTTCTAGGTTCAAATCCTAGAGGTGGCAGATATATTTTAGTAAATATATCCTTAATTATAAATAAACTAATATTTATATCCCGTAAACCTCTGGGTATCCTAGGTAGCCATGGCTCTTGCTTCCTCTCCTATTTCTCAATGACTGCGACAAGTGTGAGAGTTGGAGAGAGAAGTTAGAGGTAGGCTTCTTTCTATATTTCTATTCAGACCTAAAAAATACTTTAAAAAAAGACCATTACGTTTTACAAGCTTCAATGAGCTAGAAGATGCAGATTTATTTGCTATGGTGGTTGCCATGGAGGGCCCAAAGGATGTGGGATGGATCATATATGGGAGTATTGGGTGACATGTGCTGAAACAAGGCGGCGTTTACAAATCTACAACAAACGTCTCCAAAGATTATCTACTATGCTTGTGGCATGAGAGTTTAAACCTCCGCTTAGGGTGATGTAACTTTGATGGTAGATGTTGGGGGGAAAGTCTTTAGAGAGTACCCTTCACAATGTTTTGTTTGTTTTAGACTTTAAGAAGATTCTTTTCTCTATATCATTAGTGGAAAGCAAAGGCTTTCAGTTCGTTCTAAAAGGTGGTAGACAGGTTGCTAGCAAGAAAGGAAAAGTAGTAGTAACAAAAACTAGAGATGCTAGCAAAATGTACATGATGGTCATAATAGACTGTAAAGAAAATGATGTTCTCTACTCTAGTGTCCAATCTGATAATGAGTTGTGGCATAAAAGATTATGACATATGAAATATGATAATCTTAAGAAAATGGTTAATTCGGAAAAGGTTGATAGAGTTTCTCTCACTTCTCATCCTATAAAATCATGTGATGGTTGTTCACTTGGAAAGATTCATATATTGCCATTTGCGCAGGAAACAAACCACAAATCAAAAAAGGTTTTGCGGCTAACACATTCTGATGTTCTTGGGCCTTCAAAAGTGGCTTCAGCTGGGGACGTTCAATATATGGCTAGATTCATAGATGACTACTTGACGAATACCAAAGTTTACTTCATGCAACATAAAAGTGAAGTGTTTACTCACTTTAAACACTACAAAACGTGAGCGGAAAAGCTTCATGGGGTTCCACTCTTGGCGTTGAGATCGGACAATCGCGGTGAATACACTTCAAAGGAATTTAAGGAGTTCCTCTTTTAGGAAGGTATGAGTCACAATCTTACAGTTTCATATACACTAGAACAAAATGGTGTTTCTTAGAAATTAAATAGAACAGTGCCAAAGAGTGCTCGGTCCATGCTTGTAGATAAAGGGCTAGATTTGAAATTCTCGGTTGAAACACTTAACCGTGCTGTTTATATTAAGAATAAAATTGCTTCTAGATCTGTCAACACTTCACCTTATGAGTTTTGGACAGGATAGAAGCCTGATGTTAGTCTCTTAAAGATCTTTGGCAGCAAGTGTTTTATTCTAGACACTTCACAGGATAGATAGAAAATGGATGCAAAGGGCTTACCGAGATTTTTTATGGGGTATGATGATAATGCAAAAGGGTATAGATTTTTTGTTTTTGAGAAACAGAACGTGATTCTATGTAGGAGTATCCAGATTAAGGATGAACTTGATTCGGTTGACCTGTTTGAATTACCAAACCAACCGGCAATGGCAAAACAAGAATTTTTCATTTTTAACCATACACATCGAGTTTACTTTCAACCGCCAAATGGGAGTGCTATTCCACCGGTTCCATTGGTATCTTCACATGGTGCTTCACCCCAAGCTCCCACTAAAGTGGAACAAAGTGTTACACAGTCACAGGTCGCAGATTAAACAAGGCAGCCAAATCCAAGGATGTCGACAATTTCAGCCTCCAAATCTTCGAGGGGAAAGAAATTTAGCAACCTTTTGCAAGCAAGCTCTCACTTTGTTATTTTTGCAGCTATAGAGGAGCCTCTCACAATTCAGGAGGCCTTTTTATCACCTACGAGAAATCACTAGATCGAGGCGGCAAATGATGAAACGAAATCTAATATGGAGGCACAAACATGGGAGTTGGTGGATCTTCGTCCGGGCAGGAAAAGCCATTGGCACCAAATGGATATTCAAAGTGAACTTGAACCCGGACAACACCATTGAAAGGTATATGGCCAGATGAGTGGCTAAGGGTTTTAATAAAAAAGAAGTTATTTATTTTGAAGAAACCTTCTCTCGAGTTGTTAGATTTCCTACTGTCAAAATTTTGTGAAGTGTAGCAGCTATAGAGAATATAGAAATACACCAAATGGATGTTAAAACTGCTTTCTTGCATGGAGATTTAGAAGAGACCATCTACATGAAACAACGTGATATGTATGTAGAAAAATGAAAGGAGGAATTGGTGTGTAAACTGATGAAATCTTTGTATGCGCTGAAACAGGTTCCTAGACAATAGAATTTGAAGTTATATGAGTTTTTCACAGTGCTAGGTTTTAAAAGAATTAGCTCAGATCATTCTGTATATGTTCTACAAGGGGAGGATGGGATAATTTACATTGCTATATATGTGGATGATCTATTATTAATAAGTAAGTCAATTGATGAAATAAACCGCATTAAAGCGACTTTAAAGTCTATATTTGAGATGAACGACCTCGGAGAGGCCAAGTATATCTTAGGTATAAAGACAGAAAAAGAGATAAAAACAAAAGGCTCATTATGTTGACTCAAAAAGAAGCAATAGGTAACATGTTGGAAAGATTTGAAATGAAATATGTGAAAGGATTTTTAACTCCCATGGAATTCAGGCAGAAATAAGAAGGAATTGATTCAAATTCAAGCATAATGGTTTGTGAGAGTCTAGAGACAGAGGAGGAAGAGTTTATGGCTTCAAAGCCATATAGACAGGTAGTTGGAAGTCTTATATGTTTTATGAATTGTACAAGACCCGACATTGCAACAGCTCTGGGAGTCTTGAGTAAAAGTCAGCAGAATCCTAAAACGGCAGACTGGGAAGCAACAAAAATGGTACAGAGATATCTCGCAGGTACTCGAAATCTTAAGATTGTACTCGGAGGAGGAGAAGTGAAAATATAGACGTGGAGCGACGCGAGCCATAGTGACACGCTAAGCCAAAAAATCTACAATAAAATTCTTTCTTAAGATTGGCGATTGAACTTGCTGCTGGAGCAGCAAACTATAAAACGTTACAACTCAATCTACAATGGAGCAAAAAAACATGGCAGCAGCTTCTACCCTCAAGGATCTTTTATGGGTTAAGTCAATTTTACAAGAACTTGGGTATATGCAGAGAGGTCCTCAGGCTATCTGGTGTGACAACCAGGCGACCATTGCAATTGCCTCTAACATCAGCCATCACTTTAGTAGCAAACACATGGATGTTAGACTTCACTTTGTCAAGGAAAAAGTACTTGCAAAAGTCATTTAGTGGTGTTATTTATCGGATGAGAATATGATGGCTAACATGTTAACAAAAGCCCTTCCTTATCAATATTTACAGTTTTGCAGAGATGGTGTTAGACTAAGAGAGTAAGTGAGTCTAAATATTTAGGGGAGTGTTATAATTTATAAATCTTTATTTCAGTAGATGAGGCAGAGAGAGGAGAATATAAATAACTTATAATATTTTCTAAATAGTCTGCTGTAATACTTACCTTAAATAGTGTTACACTTACCTTAAATAGTGTTACAGTAGCAAAAGGACAATAGAGTGTATTGTACTTTTACAAAGACACACGTCGGCAAGTGAACGTATGCACGTTTTGCGGATTGGCGCCGATAGTCAGCTACACGCGTCATGCATTTGACGATTCGATTCACCGGATCAGACGAAAGGAATCTGAACTAGTTGTTTTGGAGATATATGGTACGCTTCAACAATTTGATCGTTAATTGAATTTGTTCCAACGACCGCGATTCCCTTGAGATCGCAATTGTGATTCACGAGGGACCACAAGCATAACTCACGTGGGACCACAAGTGACGAAGCACTTAAGTGCTTCGTCCTACACGACCACATTTAGCTGGACTTTAGCAAATTGCTGACTAAGCGTCTAGAACGTTTATTGTACTGTTTTGGACTTTAGGGACCACTATTGACTAAGCATCTGCAACGTTTTGTGTAAAGTTTGATATCTTAAAATATTTGAATAACATTGTTTTGTAATGTAGTGTAGTATAAAATAGTGTTCTATTATTCAAGTTTCTGAAAAATAATGATTAAAGTTTTTGAGGTACCAAAGGTACAGTGACGTACGGATAAGATACTTCCAAAGGTAAAGTGACGTACAGGTAAGACACTTTGTCGTTAGTCAGGATAATAACAGCAGTAAGAGTTACCCAAATTAGTGTAGACTAGTAGATACACACTGTGAGTATATAATTTAGGACTTAGCCAATTTTTGTTGTATCCAGTTTTGGAATTATAACATTTTAAGGTCAGTTTTTGGGAAACTTCTAGGATTCATATCTTATGGCTTACTGTGTCATTTAGGCCGCAATATGGGGAATTGTCAGTTTATTCCGTTTTGTATCATTGTGGCAAATTTGAGGCATATTGGCTCTTTGAGTCATTTTTTGTGCAAGCTGAAAGTTGGCTGTTTGAGTAGGTGCTTGATGGTTTTTGTTGTTTTCCATGTCTACTTCCATTGCTGTTTTCTGTGTACTTCCACTACTCTTGCTGGTTCTCCTCCTGCAACGTTGGTTGTAAAACTACAATGCTTACATTAAAAATTAAACTTCAATGTACTAAATGATTCTCTCCAATTTTTCCTAACTGCGTTTTTGGCATAGTGCTTATTTTTTCGTGTTATTAATCGTTCTTCTTTCTTGTTCAGTAATTAAGTTTGCTTTCTCACATAGATAGTTGTTTTTCCTCAGCTTCCTGTCTTGTAATTGTACTATCTTATGGCCACTTTTTCTGAATCTCAACACCCGTCCCTAACTAAAAACAAAATTAGTGGTACATCTCCCTCATACCTTCCACAATACCAAAAGTACAATGTACAATTATGTTGTATAGTATGGACAACAATTATGTTGTATTGTTTGGACAACAATTATGTTGTATAGTATGGAAAAAAATTATGTTGTATAGTATGGACAATACTGCACTGTACAGTACACCGTGAATCATTATAAGACTATAAAAATCATTAGTGCTAACAATTAATTAGTGTCATTAATTCTTTTTTGTGTATCAATCCCATTAAAAAAAAAAAAAAATTGTAATTTCTCCATGACGTTTATTTAGGTTCACGTGATCTGCCATCATTATTTATACAGTAAAGCATAGTGTTGTGTATCGGTAAGGATTTGTCGATAAACGATATGGACCATTTTTTGGGTACCCAATAATCGATATATTGGTACGATATATTGTTATCGGTGTCATCGCCGATATATAACCGATGTTTATTGGTATTTATCGGCGATAACACTGATATCGATAACTATCGGGGATATATGTACAAACCGTACAGATAAATGTATTTCCAGTACACTCAACTGGACGTCATATTCCTGGGACTAGCAGCAAACCACTTTCCCCGCTATTTCGATAAAAAATCATGGATTTTTCCTTGATTATTTGTAATTTAATGGGGTTTTAATTGGGTTCCACACTCCCATACCCTTCCTCAGTGTCCTTTTGACTGTTATTTTTTAAATTAATGTATTTTCAGTCCATTTTACAAACAATCTGAAACAAGGTCTGTCAAAATACATGCATAACTTGAAATTTGGACGATTATGCGTTATTACCGCATATTCCATATGCATTAATTCGTTACATGGCGTTATTTAAGACAGATTTGATATTTTTTAGTCATATTTCTAGTACAGCTTAGAGGCGTTAACATACATGTCCCCGACGCCTCAATTCACCAACTTATATAATGAATTAAATGTCATAATGTTAAAAATTGAATGCCCAAATTCTCAATACTTCAAATCTTGCCAAATCAAATTTTTAAATCATCAATGTTTTATATTTCCAAATCCACCATATTCAAAATCTCAAAATTTTGCAATTCCTATCTTTTAAAATCCGAATCTCCTAAATCTGCCATGTCAAAATTATCAAAATCCAATTTTTAAATAATCAATGTTTTAAATTTCCAAATCCATCATATTCAAAATCTGTGTCCTATTCTCCTCTTCTTCTACAAATTCCTGATAATCCGTTAGAATGAATGAATATATAATTTTAGTTTTTTACTATTTTATAAAAACTTAGTTTTTTCTCAAATAAGTGTAGCCTAGTTATAATTGGTTCAAAAAAATGGTTGTTGTAAATGGCGGTAGTCTGATAGATGTGTTCGTCAGTGTTGAAAATAAATAATTTCTAGGTTTAAATAGATAAAAAGTGAAGAGAGCGCAAGCAGTCTGTCTCCAACTCTCTCTCTCCATCCCCCATACTTGTTGTAGTCATTGAAAGAGAGAGATAGAGATTGGAATACTTGTTGTACTCACTGAAAGAGAGAGAGAGAGAGAGAAGTGGAGCCATGGTTGACTCAGCTCCACTTGTGCAGGACTAAAGAGTGACCTAAGTCACTCTCAACAAAAGGTTGAGTCCGGCAAGACTCGAACCCCAGACGGGCAGAGCATGGCGTAGCTGGTAACTCTAACCAGTCTGTCGTAGAAGTTCGCTAGAGAATAAAGGGTTTGATAATTACTTATTCAGTGTTACGGTAGGTATTCTGATGAACGAAAATAGAGACATAAATGCATGGAGCAGATAAAAATCAGTATAATATGATTCTGCACGAAACAAATGAATTAGACATTTGTTTCGACGACTGATCAAATACGAAATCCCATCCGACGGCACACGTCATCGCCGAGATCTCGGAATGGTCACTTTGGCATTTAGTGACGTGGCATGACCTGGCGCCACCCGGAGAGATAACATTCGGTCGCGAGAATTCCGAGGAATGTACAGACGAGTGAAAAATGGACACGCGTCTGCTTAATGGCCTTCTCGTACAAAGGTCGTACAAAAAGTACATCGGCAGTAGTACATTTATGTACTGCACAATATTCTCATTGGTTTGTACAGTTAGTAGATAGGGGCTGTGAGAGGGAGCTAGGACTTAGAAAAATCTGGTAGGTGGTCTTCTCTCTCTTTGAGAGTTTGTATTAAATTGGCATTTTTGCCGGCTTATAACTTATCGCCTGGTTGGGTGTTTTCAAAGGTTCTTTTTCCTACGGACTAAGGGGAGTCCAAGCTGCACACGAAAGCAATTAGATTGTCTGTTTATCTGCTTGGGTAGTAGTGGTTGCCATTGAAAGTCAGTTTGTTAAAAACTATCTAGAGGCTTCCAGTACTTTGTATTCCAATGGAGGACACAAAGTTTCAGGTTATGGGCCCACCCTCTAGGGTGCCTACCTTCAATGGATCAGGGTTTATCTATTAGGAAGCCATGATGATGGGAGCTTTGTGCGAAAAACGATACTGGGGTATCGTGAGTGGACAAGTGAAACATCCACTTTTCGGGAACTCCACCACCTTTTGGAGAAGTAAGGTTTCCAGCAGCAACGACTTCCCCAACGGAGGATGCAGATGATGGGGACAGCAGTGTGGCCGAAAAGGGGAAAAGGAAAAAGACACCCCTCACTCCTATTGCCACAACACCGGGAGCGGCGAACGTGAAGACCACGGAGAACGATACTCAAATGTGGGAGGATGTAAACATGGCTGCCAAGAACTTCATTCTGAGACACCTCAATCAAGCTTTGGCCACCCCTCATCTTCAGATTTACAAGGCCGAGGAGTTGTGGGTGAGTTTGGTGGAGATTTACAGAGCTGGAACTATTCAGGAGCTCCAGTTGGCTAAGCAAAAGCTAGTGAGTTACATTAACAAAGGAGGAAAGATGTTAGATTACTGTAATGATCTTTCTTGTTTGTATATAGAGATAGAAAGTGCCGGGTGAACAAGTAGAATGAAAATGAAAGTTAACACCTTTATCATGAAGTTACTAAATGAGTTCGAGAACATTGTGTACCGAGTACAAGAAAAGCGTGATAGTTCATATAAATGGAGCACAGTGGTCAGGATGATACTTGTGCAGGAAAACACAATGGAGATTAGGAGAGGAGTAAAGAGCATTCAAGCTCTAGCAAGAGGAGGGGACCATTGGGGGATGGAACCGAAGAAACCTTACGCAGGGAAAAGAGATCATTGTGGGGGAACGAGCCCCCCAAATGGTCTTTGTCATTTTTGCAAAAAGTCGGGACACTTCATCGCAGATTGCGTCAAGCTGTCGGAGCTGAGGCTCCAAGAGAACCGTGGAGGGGGTTCTTCCGTAGGGAAGAAAAATGCACTTGTGGTAACAAAAGTGACAGGAGATACCGAGGATGAGTCCTATGAGGAGGATGGGGATCTTCTTCTTGACGAGAGTCTGGAGGAGATGGAGATCCCTCGGAGACATAAGTGTGCCCTAGGAGCAATTCGAGAAGCTCCACAGGAAGGATGGATCATCGACTCAGGTGCATCCATGCATATGTGTCGTGATAAAGAACTCTTCACTAATTTAAGAAAGATCCCTACTGTAGAGATAAAGCATGGGGATGGGAGAGTGGTTACTACAGATCTAGTGGGATCAGCAGATCTGAAATGGTTAGTGGAGGGTAAAACTTCTATACTTACATTCTCAAATGTACTCTACATTCCTCAGCTCAGTAAAAATCTTGTCTCTACGTCTGTGTTAGATGACAAAGAGTTTGAAACCTTCTTTAGAAAGGGAGTCTTTACAGCTAAGTATGGGGATGAAGTTTATTTCACGACAAATAAGGGAAGCCAAGGAGTGATTAGGCTTAACCTAAGTAATGAAAAGAAGAATGTTTACTATGTTGGTGTTCCTAAGTTAATCATTTGGCATAAGCGGTTGGGGCATGTGCATTTTGATAGGTTGAGGGAAATGAAAAAGCTTGGAGAAGTAGAGGCCATTCAGTTTGGCGTTAATGAAATGATGGATGATTGCATGTGCTATGCTCAAGGTAAGGCTCATAGGCTTCTCTTTCACAAAGCCGCAACATATAGAGGTGAGAAAATGTTAGATTTGGTACACACAGATATTTGGGGACTTGCAAAAGTACCCTCGGTTGGAGGAAAGAGGTTTATGATGACAATAAGGATGACTGGTCTAGATACTCTAGAGTCTACTTTCTGAAAAAAAAGTCTGAAACATCAACTTACTTCAAAGAATATAAAGCCTTGAGTGAGAAGTTGCCTGAATCCGCCATTAAGAGGATAAGGAGTGATAATGGGGGAATATACCTCTAACTAGTTTGAGGAATATATGAGAGATGAGGGAGTGCAGCACCAGAAAATTGTACCATATAACCTAGAACAAAATGGGGTAGTTGAGAGGGTCAATCAAACACTAGGAGATAGTGCATGCAGTATGTTAGCAGACAAGAAAATAGGAAAGAGATTTTGGGTAGAAGCAATGAACTGTGCCAACTACATTAAGAATTGAGTCCTTACCTAAACTGTAAAGGGAGTGACACCTTATGAGAGATGGGTTGGAAGGAAACCAGATATCTCACACCCTAAAGTATTCAGTAGCCAAGTTTGTAGTCTTGATACGGATAGGAAATACTGGAAACTAGATGCTAAAGGAAAACCTAGATGCTATGTGGGATATGATGAGGATGTTAAGGGATATAGAGTATATGACTTAGCAAAGAAAGATATCATTTTGGTCAAATTTTTAGTTGTCATGGATGAAGGGAAGTCATTTGACCCCTTAAAAAATACAAAGAAGATAAGAATCAGATTTGAGTCCGAAAGTGAGGAAAACTTGGTCGTTTCCGAAAGGGACTTGAGTGAAACCGTGATTGCAGATTCAGCGGAGATCCAAGATACAAGAGACTCACTGGAAACCTCACATACTCCTATGGACTTTGAGGAGATAGAAGAGGCGGACAAAAGTGGACTTCCATGGAAAGGGTAGCTGATGAGACATTGAGAAGAAATCCAAGACTTTCATCCATTCCAACTTCGGAGTTTGAGGGAGGAAGGAGGAGCAGCAAAAGGATATAGGAAAAACAAGCTGCTCATAAGGTAACTAAGCTATCTCACCGAGATGAGCCTCAGTCTTTCTCTCAGGCAGTGAATAGTCCAGAGAAAGAAAGATGGATTACAGCCATAAATGATGAGATGGCTTCTATCATGGAAGCAAATACTTGGGAACTAGCGGATTGTCCCCCAGACAGAAAAACCTATTGGGTGTAAATGGGTATTTAAACTAAAACTGAACCCAGATAATGCCATTGAGAGATAAAAGGCTCGATTGGTAGCAAAGGGGTTCACGCAAAAGGAGGGGAATGACTATGAGGAGACCTTTGCTCCAGTTGTTCAATTTGAATCAGTATGGATTCTCATCAGTCTGGCAGCAGCAAAATACATGGAAATACACCAGATGGACATTAAGACTGTTTTTCTTAATGGTGAGTTAGAGGAAAAAAATTTCATAAGGCGACCCGAGGGGTTCATGGAATAAAGAGAAGAGAGCAAAGTCTGCAAGCTCATAAAGTCCTTATATGGACTGAAGCAGGCTCCCCGACACTGGAATAAGAAACTAGATGAGTTTTTTATCGGTCTGGGATATATCCGTATCTGTTCTGGCCATTCTATCTATATGTTTGAAGATGAGAACGGTGTCATTTTTATTGCAATTTATGTGGATGATCTGCTTGTGTTGAGTAAATCTTTGGAAAAGATCAATAAGTTAAAGAAATTTCTTAGAAGCAAATTTGATATGAAGGATTTAGGTGAGGCAAGATATATTTTGGGGATTGAAATGGAAAGAGATAGGGGTAAGAAAATTATCAGACTTACACAGAAAGAAGCAATAGGTAATATGCTTGAGAAAATCTAGATGGAAAATGCTAACAGCTGTACCACTCCGATGGACTTGAAAAAAGTAAGTGATGGGAGTGTAGAAGGAGGAGTGATGATCTTAGATGATCAGATGAGTTCAGAGGAACGAGAGTTTATGGGAAAAATGCGAGTTGAAGAAAAAATTAAAACTAGACTAGAAAAAATGGAGAGTGTTGAAAATAAATGTTTTCTAGGTTTTGATAGATAATGAGCGAAGAGAGGGCAAGCAGTCTGTCTCCACCTCTCTCTCCCTATTCCCCATACTTGTTGTAGTCACTAAAAGAGAGAGAGAGAGTAGTGGAGCCATTGCTGCCTCAGCTCCACTTATGCAAGACTAAAGAGCGACGTAAGTCACTTTCAAAAAAAGGTTGAGTTTGGTAGGACTCGAACCACCGACCGGCAGAGCATGGCGTAGCTGTTAGCTCTCACTGGTCTATTGTAGATGTTTGCTAAAGTATATAGGGTTTGAAAGATATTAAAACAATGTTACGGTAGTTATTTTGATTAGCGGAAATACAAACATAATTACATGGAACGGAGTAAATACAGTACGGATATGAATCCGCATGAAACAAATGAATTAGACATTTGTTTCGACGGTTAAGATCAAATAATATTCTATCAGACAACGCACGTCATTGCCGAGATCGAGGAATGATCACTCTGGGGATTTGTGACGTGGCATGACCTGGCACCATGTGGAGAGATGACATTCGGTCGCGGGAATTCCAATGAATGTACAGACGAATGAAAAGTGGACACGTGTTCAATTAATGGCCTTCTCGTACAAAAGCCGTACAAAAAGTACATCGGTAGTAGTACTTTTTTGTACTGTACAATGTTTGGATTGGTTTATACAGTCAATAGATAGGGGTTGTGAGAGGGAACTAGGACTTAGAAAAATCTGATAGATGATCCTCTCTCTCTTTGAGAGTTTGTATAAATTGGCATTTTTGCCACCCTATAACTAATGGCTTGGTTGGGCGTTTTCAAAGATTATTTTTCCAACGGACTCATAAGAGTCCAACCTACACAAGGTTGTAATCAGATTGTCAGCTTGTTTGCTTGGTAGCTGTGGTTGTCATTGAAAATTAGTTAGTTAACAACTATATGGAGGCTTCTTGAATTCTGTAGTCCAATGGAGGACACATAATTGCAACTTATGGATCCTCAACAACAGTGAGACCTCCATAAGTCCTCAGAATGGACAGCTTGCAAGAAGCATCTAGGATAACCCTGACCCCTATGTGTTTCACCTAGAATAACTTCCACCCTGGAAGACAAAAAGTCTGACCGCCTTCAACCTTGTGAAGGCAAGAATCCCCTCAGTCGATAGCAAAAAGAATCTCTAAATTTCTCCCTTAAGTACTAAATTATGGAGGGTCAAAATTGACCTTTTGTACAGAAGCTCTCTAGGAGAGAGGGTCTTATCTACCAATTTTTTCTTATTCTTATCTCTCTATAAAACTCTATCAACTGAAGTACGGCACCAATCTTATATTTGTGTCGTACAGAAAGGTATAGCTGTCGGTGTACTTTTTGTATGGACATTGTACGACATGGACAAAAAGTCGGCACATGTTATATTCAGATTCGTTTATGTAATCCTTCGAGATGCCGAAATCCAATGTCATAGGGCCACTTGTCATCCAATGTGGAGGTGACCACAAACCACCGAAATCCTCTTGTGCGATCTCGGCATTCTTTCCTTGCGTCCGATCGAATGCTGATTTCAATCGTAGCTGTCATAAATACTTGCGTTGTGTTTGTTTTACTATCAAAACAAATGCGCGGTACTCGTTTCTTCTCTATACTCGTAATTCGTATTTTTCATAATTGACTCTATGTATCTTGTATATAGTTATCATTAAATGAATTAGCCTACGTGGTAACATTTATATAATTATTAAACCCTATATCACTTAACAATAGTCCTATGTTTAATAGATAAGTCTACCGGCTATCGCCAGCTTTTATGGACCATAGGTACAAGGTCAAATCTTGGATTCGACAACTCACCTTTTAGTAAATGAACTATTCTACTACCCATAAATCAACTAATCTATTACCCGTAAATCTTTGGATAGCATAGGCAGCAACGGATCTATCTTCCTCCCCAACCTCTAAGTGACTGCAACAAGTGTGGGAGTTAGAGAGAGAAGTTAAAGGAAGACTGCCTAGGCTTCTTTTCAGCATTTCATTTTAGACCTAGAAAATACTAAAAGAACCATCAATTTATACACTCCCCTTATTTCCTAGTCAATCTTTAATTTCAGACCACACTTCTCCCTGCAGAAAATTAGCTTAGAGGAAGGCACAGGTTTTGTCGTCATATCTACTACCATCTCGTTATCTGGTCGGTACTCTAAACTGATTATTTTGTTTTTTACTTTCTCTCTAACAAAGTTGAGTCTAATGACAATGTGTTTAGCTTTAAAATGATGTTTATGATTGGCACATATAGCGATTGCTGCCTCATTATCACAAAAATAATTCTGCACACCACTGTTAAGGTAACAAAGTTCACGAAGCAAAGACTTGACCCACATCATTTTTTTACAGCAAAGCAAAAGGCCATATACTCAGCCTCCATGGTGGACTTAGCAATAACCTTTTGCTGTTTGCTACTTCAACAACAAGCCCCATCACCCGTAAATATTACATATCCAGACGTACATCTCCTCATCGGTGCATCACCATAACTAGCATCACTCCAAGTAGTGATGTAAGTATTCTCTTCACCCAAATGCAACCAAAGATCCATAGTTCCTATCAAATATCTAAGGACTCTCTTAGTTGCCTCCCAATCCTTCTTAGTGGGAGCATTTAGACTTCTACTCAGCACTCCTACAGCTGCAGCTAAATCCGGCCGGGTATAATTCATAAAATAGATTAGGCTTCCCACTACTTGCCTGTAAGGAATAGTCTGCATGAACTTCTGTTCTTCAAGACTTAATTCCTCATCAAAAACTATGAATCCTTCTTCCTCACTCCCCTCACTTCCCTTCTTTAACTCCATTGGAGTTGTACAACTATTAGCTTTATCCATCTAAAATAATTCCAACATGTTCCATATTGCTTCCTTTTGAGTCAATCTTAAATATTTCTTTCTCAGTCTCTTTCTACTTGAATTCCCAAAATATATCTTGCCTCCCCCATATCGTTCATCTCAAATCTCCCCTTAAGATCAGTTTTCAGTTTATTTAATTTTTTCGATTGATTTACTTAATACAAGCAAATCATTAACAAAAATTGCAATAAAAATAACACCTTTATCATCTTCAAAAACTAGATTGTGTGATCTGAGATGATCCGGATATATCCCAGACCGGTAATAAACTCATCAAGCTTCTTATTATACTGTCGAGGCGCCTGTTTCAAACCATAAAGAGATTTTATCAGCCGGCATACTTTACTCTCTTCTCCTTCCTCCACAAATCCTCCAGTTGTCGCATGAAGATCTCCTCTTCCAATTCTCCATGCAAAAAGGCTCTCTTGATGTCCATTTCGTGCACCACCATGTCTTCCGCTGCTGCCTGACTCAGAAGTATACAGACAGAGTCAATTCTAACGATCGGGGCAAAGGTTTCCTCGTAGTCGATTCCTTCTTTCTATGTAAATCCTTTTGCCACAAACCGGGCTTTGTAACTCTCAATTTTATTAAGTGGGTTTAGTTTTAATTTTATCACCCACTTACAACCGATTCGTTTTTGGTTAGGTGGACAATCCACCAGCTCCTAAGTGTCGGCTGCAATAGTTGAGGCCATCTCCTCATTGATGGGTGTCTTCCACCAGTTCCTTTCTGGAGAAGATATCGCTTCTCCAAAAGTCTGAGGTTCATATTGATGAAATAGTTTTGTTTCCTTTATATTAACCTATTTTTCTTGCAACCTTTTGCTACTTCTCCTTCCCCCCTCAAAATAAGTGGCAGGAATAGATGGTTTTCGTGGGTTCTTTCGAACAATCTCGGCTTCTCCCCTCTCCCTTGATTCCGAATCAATTTCCACCACGTCTTCCGCTTCGGGTAATGTTGTCAATGGAGTTTCCACAGCCGAGTCCTTTTTGGTCTGACTTGTACGTGAAAGAATGTCATCTTCTCTAAAACTTTCATAGTTAGCGTGCTCGAGAATTCCAAGGGAAGGGCCCACTGCCCGGAGTGGTTGGCCTCAGTCTTGCAAAGAACCTACCAATGCAAAGGCTTCCCATAATAAAGATCATGCCCACTGCTGCCCCCATCCCTCCCATAGACATGAATGCACAAACAGGAGGGGAAGAAGGGCCGGGAATAGGAATGAGTGCATGGGAAGGCGAAAAGATCTCCCCTCCCCCTTCCTTTCCCCATCGAACCGAGGAAAAGGGGTTGGGTTCCTAGTTTATCGGGTCGGTGCCCCTTATCCACGGGAAGTCTATAACATTTGGTCCCTCAAAACTCACTGTTTTGATACAAGGAAGTTGCAATTTTACTCCGGGAAGTTCACGCCAAAGGAAAAGAAACTACAAGCGAATACACAAATGCACTACCACGTTGACATATAGAAATAAATAGGAATGACTGTTTCAGATTTAAGAATATCACCTTGACCATAGAAATAAAATATGAGATGAAAGATATAAAAGATGGCGAAGCAAACTTAACATACCCCGGCAATTTACGATGACAATGAGAAAAGGCGAACAATCCCCAATGGTAATGTAAATAGGTATGGAACTCCTTCAACCCTCGGTGCCCGCAGTTAGGAACCGACTAGACTCTTCTCATTTTCAAGCAGCCAAAAATCCAAAAATCACCCAAAGGGACGATAGCGCCAACTACCAACCCGAACTTTGATTCCCACCATGGACAGATCCAAAACAAAGATGGCAATAGAGTCAAAACAAAACAAAGGTTCTTCCAAAAGAAGGTTTGTTAGATTTTCTGAGGGTTTTCACAAGAGAGAGTACTGAAAAGTATCCCGTCTCCTTCGGCCCCAAGTGCCTTATACAGCAAAAGCTTGTCTAGTTTTAGGTCCAAAAGTCAAACCAACGCTATTAGCCAATGAGCGGCAAGCAACAGTAACCAAATTGACATAAGACAAATAATGTGTACTACACTTAGGGCAAAAAGTTAGACCTTTGACCACGGCTAGATCCGCGGCCAGAAGTTGTTATTCGTTCCACAGTTTTAAGACAAAGTACGAAAAGGACACGGAAGTGCCAAGCTCTGACTTAATGTAATAAATGCACCATTGGTCAGCTGAACCTGAACTAAATTGCTACAGACAGCTAACAAAATAATCTAGATTACAGTGCGGAAGTCTACGTGGCAATCCACAATGTACCCCCCACTAGGGCTGGTGGAAGCTAGTGCTATGTAACGGAACTGCGATGTTCTAGACGGCAAAACTTTGTCGTCCGGCCTCTGTTAGGCGCGAAATAAAGTGCGTCTTGTTGTGTTGAGGAAATACTATAATCCATTCGGCTGGTTGTGCTTGTTTCTCCGTAATCTGGGAACAGTACGGGTCGGAAGGGTACGAAAATCCTCGGTAATATAAAGGGGTGCTTGAAAAGCACTCGAGCTTGACAGCTGTCGAGCGTGCCCGAGAATTCTAAGGTAAGCCATCAAGAGAGGTTGACGCTCCTTATAGTCTACCAACGCCCCTCCAGAGAGGTAGTTGACCATCATGGGAAAGAGAGTGGTTTCGAAGTCATCTGGAATGGCTCCTCCCCTGTATTTATTGATTTCCGATTGGGTGAAAGATTTCCATAACAACTCGAAATCAGAGAAAGCAATCCCCAAACTATCCTCGTAAATATCTGAATGTCCCCCATTTCCTTTTCTTCTTCTGCTGATTGGGTGAACTGAGAATAGGAAATGCCGGTGGGACTGACAAACTGGGCCGGCGAAGTGACTCTTTTGTCCTCTTCCTCGGTATCGGAACCGTTTCCTCCTCTAGTGGAAGGTGCTGTCCTGCAAGGTGTGGTTTCCCTTCCCGCAGAGGAAGTACTAGTGCTCGAGAAGATTGTTGGAGAAATGGTGTTCACCTCGAGGAGGACTCCTGTTCCCGTAGGTGCGGAGGATATCTGCGGCTGATGACCTGTCTGGCCGGGGGTAGTAGACGGGGCCCTCTCCCCTATATCCACTCCTCATTATCCCCGAGAATATCTTTCGTCCCCAAGAGCTGTCTCTTCGTGTGGGATGTGGATCCGAGGTCGATTCAAAGGTGGATTCCGGGGAAGGTATGGAGAAGAAGACGGAGAAGAGGGTAGGTTTTGAGGATAAGGTGTTTGTTTTCTAAAAGGGGTTTGTTCTCGGGGCCGTCTTCGGGAAGTTTCAGAAGGAGGAGTTCCTGAACTGGAGGATGGCGATCGTCTGTGAGGAGGTGAGTAGACGTCGTGCTTCTAGGGTAGGCTCTGTGGACCTGGTGACCCGCGGTCTACTCCAGTAAGGGAAACGTAAGGTGAGGGAGAGGAGGTGGTAACGCCCCGGGGCTCTGCTACAGGGTCCTGGGGGTGAGAGGTATGAGGAGGAGGAGTAGGAAAGAAAGATCAGGAGACAATTTGGGTAGAGGCAAAGGAGGTGTGGGAGGTCTCAAGGGGATGTGGATTCTCTCCTCCGGTCGTAATTCCACTAAGGTTTCCACAGCTGAAGAAACCTCCACTGAAACAGAAGTAGGCTCTTCCCATGGAGCCGCAACGAGTTCAGACGATAAATCTTGCACCCAAACCCCCAATATTAGGTCTTGTGTCTGCCCCTTCTTCTCGCTGAAGAGGAGGTTCTTGACCAGTCTCCGAGGAAGGAGCCTGGGGTGGAGTTTTCGACTAGAGTTCTGTTACTGGTGTAGGAGGGATCCGCCCACTGAGGATCCCACTTGACCTCCGCCGAGCTTCCCGGATGAGGCTCAACTCCTGCTCCCACAACTTTCTCCTTTCCTCCTCCAAGGTCTCCCAAACTACAGTGGCAGGTTTGGCCCTCGCCGTTGCATGGCCTTGAGATTTCAAAACCTCCACTAATTCGTGTGCCCTTTTCTATCCCCACTCCTAGAATATCTAGATCATTTGGCCTGGCTCGCCGCAATCCCTTGGGCAACTCCTTTGATCGTGTTTCCAGAACCTCCGGGTCAGTAGGTTCGGATTGCCAGAACCCTCCGTCAGGGCGAACACGGGGTTCCTTAGGGGAAGATCTCTCGGTGGAGACTAGCGCCGGCGTTGGGGACGTTTCTTCTTTGGGAAGACGTGCAAATCTACCCTTGCTATCCTTGTCGTCAAACTTCTTCCCCCTCATTGGCTCTGGAGCCCCTCTCTCGCTGCCACCTGCTCCCCTACAACACTTAGGATCATGGCGCACCTGGGACGGTCGGTTAGCTGCAGTGTCTTGGGAAGAAGATGGAGGAGGGCGAGAGGGAGGAGCCCTCCTAGGCCTTTCCTGCAAAAACTGTAAGGAACCACTCTCCGAAGAGCTGCTTAGAATCTCCACCACCCCTCCCACTGGTTTAATCACCCTGGCTCGATCTGACTGATCAACTCTCTGCACCAACTCCTGCTTCAACTTCAGCTCATGAAGGTCGTGTAGAGCAAGGAGTTCCTTTCGACCAGGGTGGCTGGGATCCGCCAAAACCGCAGGGTTAATCTGATTTTCGGCCTTGGAAATCTTTGATCTGGTATGAAACCCGACCTCCGAAAGAGGACCCAAATGGGGCTCTCGCTGAGCTTGCCACTTTTGCCTAGCCCAGGGGCGACACTTGGTTTCTATCTTGAGCTTGTGCTCTGGACTCCCTTATTTCCTCGGCAAAGGCCCTAGAGGCCTCTGCCAAGGAAGGAAAATGTTCAGGAGTGAGGCTAGGAGGAGATGGGGGCAAAGTTTGCGGTTTTGGAGGAGTCTCAACCCTAACAGGCTCAGGCATCATCCCCTCAAGAAACCACTCTATGTTTACAACCGAGGTGAAAGAGACGGATTCTTCGGGAGCTTGTGACTCTTCCTCTTGTGCTAGTGCTTCTTGATTCTCCCGTTCTTCCGGCCTGGCACCGGAGAGATTCTTATCTTGAGCTTCGCCTCCCCCCATGATGACAAAGGTATCGAAAGAAGTAGAAATGAAAGTAACTAAAACTCACTTGCACAAAGAGAGCTTCTAAAGTCAAAAGCTCCTATCCCCTCTAATCCAAGAACACAAGGTGACCTTTCAGTACTGTGCTTTATCCACGGGAAGTCTAGAACATTTGGTCCCTCAAAACACACTGTTTTGATACTAGGAAGTTGCAATTTTACTCCGGGAAGTTCACGCCAAAGCAAAAGAAACTATAAGCGAATATACAAATGCACTACCACGTTGACATATAGAAATAAATAGGAATGATTGTTTCAGATTTAAAAATATCACCTTGACCACAAAAATAAAATATGAGATGGAAGATATAAAAGATGGCAAAGCAAGCTTAACATACCCCGGCAATTTACGATGACAATGAGAAAAGGCGAACACTCCCCAATGGTAATGTAAATAGGTATGGAACTCCTTCAACCCTCGGTGCCCGCAGTTAGGAACCGACTAGACTCTTCTCAGTTTGAAGCAGCGAAAAATCCAAAAATCACCCAAAGGGACGATAGTGCCAACTACCAACCCGAACTATGATTCCCATCATGGATAGATCCAAAACAAATATGGCAATAGAGTCAAAACAAAACAAAGGTTCTTCCAAAAGAAGGTTTGTTGGATTTTTTGAGGGTTTTCACAAGAGACAGTACTGAAAAGTATCCCGTCTCCTTCGGCCCCAAGTGCCTTATACAGCAAAAGCTTGTCTAGTTTAGGTCCAAATGTCAAACCAACGCTATTAGCCAATGAGCGGCAAGCAACGACAACCAAACTGACATAAGACAAAATAATGTGTACTACACTTAGGGCAAAAAGTTAGACCTCTGACCACGGCTAGATCCGCGGCCGAAAGTTGTTATTCGTTCCACAGTTTTAAGACAAAGTACGAAAAGGACACGGAAGTGCCAAGCTTTGACTTAATTTAATAAATGGAACACTGGTCAGCTGAACCTGAACTGAATTGCTACAAACAGCTAACAGCATAATCTAGATTATAGTACGGAAGTCTACGTGGCAATCCACAATGTACCCCCCACTAGGGCTGGTGGAAGCTAGTGCTATGTAACGGAACTGCGATCTTTTAGATGGCAGAACTTTGTCGTCCGGCCTCCGTTATGCGCGAAATAAAGTGCGTCTTGTTCCATTGAGGAAATACTATAATCCATTTGGCTGGTTGTGCTTGTATCTCTATAATCTGGGAACAGTATGGGTCGGAAGGGTACGGAAATCCTCGGTAATATACAGGGGTGCCCGAAAAGCACTCTAGCTTGACATCACGTAAAAGAATTAATCCTCTTGATCTAGCTGGAACCGCCGCAATGGTAGCCACAGCATAGTGCTGAGGAATCTCGGGGATGGCTAGATATAGCTCATCCTGTTAACGTCCAATGCTGTCAGAACAGCCGCTTGGTAGGGAATTTCTACCTGGCCTGGAACGACTGGGAAACCTGCAAATGGTGGGGAGTGCTCTGTCATTTGACGGATACTCTCATACTTCCGTGTATTTAAAGTGAGAGCTGAACCCCAAAGGTATCGGTCGAGGAGAGAGAAAGCGACCTTGGGGTCAAACCGATCTTGATATCGGAAGGCTAAGTCTCCCATTTCCTTGTCATAGAGCATGTGGAAATGAAATAAGGACATGGTGTCCTACAAACCTAAGAAGAAAAATAACATCCTTCTCATGGACCGCTCCAAAGAGGAAGCCATGTCGTCAAAAGAGGAATGGACGGGTCGTATCAAATTTGGACTGACCGGAAACGGAAATGTGTGAGGATGGGAAAATATTCCCTCTTAAAAGTCTCTTTCGGTTCTACCCAGGTATGACCTAGAGGAAATCGATGATAATGAGGAGACTGTGGTCAATAATGGTTGAACTGACGGAGATTCAAGGATCGCAGCCGAAAATGGTGCGTTTGTAGATTTAGAGAAACTGGAAAGATCTAACTGCGGTGGACGGAAAATTGTCCCGCCGCGGGTAGATCCAGATTGGTAATGTAAGTTATCCCAATCCGTGGGCATACACGAAGAGAAAACCCTCAATTACGATCATGAAAGAACGGAATGGCCTAATCGAGGTGCGTCAAATAGAAGGCCAAACCACAAAATAAAGTCAACACACGAAGTCTCTATTAAGACCCAGTGGTGAGATCTAGCAAAAAGTCGAAATACCAAAACCTCTACCCTGTAAACAATGGGCAAGGCCGAAGGGCCAGATCTATAAAAACAAACAGAGAACTATCCAAGCACCTTTCGATGCAGATCTACAGCGGCACAGACAAAAAATTGTCTAAACAATGCCACCCACGGTAAGATCTAGGAAGAAAATCCACTATAGATAATCACAGGGAAACTCAAGGCCACTCACGGCCAGATAGCATGCAAGGAAAGCAGGGAAAATGCAAATGCTCAAAAAAAAAGGTTCATAATAGAAACCGATCCACACCGATTCCCTACACGAGTGTCCACTCTATATCGTAACGTTCTTGCACCCGAAAGGCATCGGAATACTTACAAACACCTTTAATACTCTGGCGAGTATTAAAAGTGAACCGTACTTGGTTGAAGCAAGGCGGATTTTGCAAAGTCTTGAAGAAAGTGATGCGCCTCTGTTTCGAATTATCGTACCCAGGTCCACGACTCAACACCCAGGCAATTAGTATCCTGCTACGGTATGCATATCAGCTCTATGCCACGTTATACCCAACTATTAAGCAGTGATTATTATATGTTATAATTCGTGCAATTTTATTATAATGAATATATATTTTAATTTTGTTATGTGTTCTGAATGATTAAAGCTGGCAAGAGGAAAAGAAAGAATTGAACACAAACAAATCATCAACGAGATAGCAAAGTAAGTTGCACCAAAAGAAAGACAAATAAGAAATATTGAGAAAAGTTCAAGATAAAACACAAAGTACGAAAAAAATTGGGCAAAAAGGTTCCCCAAACCTTAATACCACGCTGTAAAAATCAAAAATCTGCGACCAAGAAATGGTAATATGCTGACGTAGGGTTAAAAATTCCAAAAAATAAACCCTAAATCCGCCCAAACCATAAATCTGCGGCCCAAACCCTAAATCTGCGGCCAAACCCTAATTCCAAAGATTAACTCTAATGACAAAAAATCAGACCTAAATCTGCAGACTAGAAATGGAGTGCCAACAAGATAGAAAAAAAGGATTCCAAGAAAGAAAGAAAATGAACAAAGCAAAATGTTTTTTTTTTTTTTAATAAAATAAAATTTATAAATTTAATTAATTTAATTATTTTTATAATATTTTTATTTCAAAGCAAAACTGATAATGAAATGTAAATCGGAAAGAAAATAGAAGAGACCAAACTAAGAGCCAACACTGAAAATGAAAGGTGATATTTTTTTCTATATAAAATCAATTTGATATTTTTAATAATTTAATTCAAATAAAAGCTTTTGAATAATTAAAGCTTTTGAAAGGTTAGTCTTTTGGAAATGTACTTTTGGACAAGAATACTAGGCCGCGAGGTAGCCACTAGGCTCTCGGGTCTTCTACGTATTCTTTACAAGAGTTATCTCAAATGAAAGCAACGAAGCAAAATAATCACTTTCAACCAAAACCAATAAAATCAGATTTAGCCAAATATTAGAGTTTTCCAAGAAAACTGAAATGCCACACACATAAATACACGCAAACAAACCGTCCAGCTGTCTAAAGAACGGCGCAGCTTGACAGAAGATGCCACACCTCAAGCCTCCACTCCACCAATCGCCAAAAAGACAAATTTGGAGGGATACCTTCCGGACTTGGCCGAAGCCGTGTGGATTAAAAACGAGGCACAAACAAGGGCAAATATTCTTAACCTATCTAGCCACTGTAGCTAGCTAGCAATAAGAAAGAAAAAGCATGGGCAATCGGTGAGAGAGAGCAAGAGAAAAGCTCCGCTGCCTAGAGAAAATTCTTGTCCAAAAGCTAAATTCTCTAAGTCTGAGAATTAAGCTAAGTAAGAGCTACGCTAGGCCTAAGCAAAATTAGCCTACGTCTAGTCTACTTTACATGCATGAAACTACTTAAGATGTTGGCTAATAGGCGGCCAACATCATATGTCGTACGCCTGACAAAATCCACCGTCCGAGGGTAAAAACCCTCCCTAACTACATTTGCGCGCGAACCTACATGGGATCGCGACTTAAAAAAAAAAAATAGTGTATCGAAGCGTCACCCGGGAATCGCGATTCACCTCCAAACGATACTCCACATACATACTTCGAAATCGTATGCTTACGCAAGGAATCGAAGCATACTGCACGAAATGAAAGGTCTAGCACAAAATGAAAGGTATTGCACGAAATACTCGAAAAGTGTGTACCTGCGCACGAAACAAAACAGTACCACGCACGAAATTAGTCCATGTTCCATTAGACGTGTACGCGAATCGCGTACACGTCATAAAAAACATCAACCGACGTGAAAACTAGCACGTGCGAAACAAAATCATACTCGCTCGCCGAAATATCGTGCAAGCTTGTATGATATCATGCGCGCATGCGTGATATCGCGCGTGCGTACGTGATATCGGCACCGCGTGCACAATATCGTGCGCGAGTGTAAAATATCGTGCGCGCGCGTCGAATATCGCGCGTGCTGACATGATATCGTGCGCGCGAGCAACCGACACAATGCGGCATGACAACAGAAAGATGACCCTTGAGCCTTGCATGGTGGTAGAGCTAAGCTCCATGATAAAAGCTGAATGTATAGCAATTGTTGTTAATTTTTGTATTGTTTTTTCCCTCCGAAGTGACTATATTTGTGTTGTATGCTCATTCGTGTGTAGTAAAATATTGTTCTATCATGGAAATTGACGCTACAAAGTCACCTGTGTGTATGGTACTTTTTTCTTTACTGCGGTTGTTTGTAGCATGTGAATTGTTTTGGTAGTATGATTTTAATGATTATACATGATGAGTGCCATGTTCTGATGGGTGGTTTTGAGTGGTTTGGTGGTTGAACCCGTTTTTACTTGTCTTTTTGTCCCCACTTAACACCCTTCTTTAAATCAGAAACAAAGACAAACAGAGCTTCCCAGACGGCAAGATATACTTAGAAAGTAGTCGGCCTGTTGACTTTCAGAAACATTGGAGCCTTTATTGAAATGTTCACCCCCTATGGAGTGAAAATTAGAGAGTTTTAGCAAAGAATAACGAGTTCTTTAATAGTGGTTCGCTTAAGCTGAAAAATGAATAAATCACCTATAAGTTCCATGGGATGAAAATATTAAGATAGAAAACACTGAAGTTACTGCTAATTAAACGTTCAGTGCTTTTGAAAGTTATGAAGGTAAATCCTATCGTAAGCTTTGCAAAGATATCGTACCACGGTACCAGGCTGCCTTGGCAGCATTTAGCATTTGATCACAGTACACCGCCAATCGTTATTAGCGTAGTGTACGCTAATTCCGTCCCGTTTTTTTTTTATTATTCTCCATTAGCGTAGTTCATTCTATTTTTTTCTTTACTCTATTTAGGGTTAATTTTTTAGTACTGTACAAAACGGAAGTACGTCATCTTTTAAATAGTGTGGTGTACGGTCAGAGTCAACCGTACAAAAATGTACCTATTGAAGTGAAAAGTACAATTCATTTTGTTTAGTAGCCGCGGAAGCATGAGAATATGCTGTCTTAAAAGGGGATCAAATCGGGTTGTCAAATATCACGTTCCCATATATTCGTCCAACAACCACGTTTCGACTGTGTGAACATACGATTTGTGTACTATTTGTCAGATTTTGTACAAATACCTATATTAGTGTAAGCATGTTTGCGACCTACATTTACTTTTTTCAAAGACCCAAATTAGAATTATTAAACAATTAGAATGTATGTTTTTTTTCAAAATTTTCAAATTCTTAATTAGCGTAAACCACGGTAATTATTCATATACGCTAAAGAAACTTCGTGGTGAGTATTACTATGTATCCTATCATTGTAACACCGTTTTCACCTTTTGTTCACACACTTTTCTTTGTTTGTTTTTTAATGTGACTAGTAAACCAATGCACGTTATACAAGCATGGACCATGTTCTGTTTATTAAAACGTTTAAGTAATATTGTACTATTCTTGACGTTTGTACGGATATTTCTAGATGCGGCCAAAAATAACACAAAGATTGACGCAAAATTGAGCAAAGAATTAACGGCACTAAATCGTCTCGAATCCTGTCATACCGTGTCCTATTTATCATCATGCCCGTTACACGGGCATGGACCGTGTCTAAATATGTACTTCTTGAAAAGGACAAGTAGCTTCTAAATTGCTAGAATTTTATGATCGGACGGGCACGAACGTAAGATAGACAGCTAAAGACTCACTAGTGGAGGTGGCGGCTTGATCTATATGCATTGACATTTCCAACACTACTGGTGAAAAACGATTGCTAAGGGGGTAGTTTGAAAGTTACCCTATCGGTGAGGTTGCCTCAGGGACAAAGTTACCCGTTTCTTGAGGTCTCCCAAGTGACACGCTGTTCAAGTCTTTAGATGATCAAAGATGACCTATTTCAAGGTTTTCAAATAGGCGACCAAAGGTATATAATTTGTATAAAGATTTGTATAATTTGTATAAAAAGAGCGTGACGAGATATCTTCAACAAAGATTTTATGTTAGATTTGGTGTCTTGGTGTCCACCTCGTTATAAGGCACATGGCATTTGCGATATGTGAAAACTTCAGTGATAGTCCATTGTGGCATGAATCTATGATATTTAGGGGTAGCAATGCTACACTTTCTATAGATGATTACCGACCTCCCCAAGGGAAGTCGCCATCTAAAGAACCGGATACAAAGATTGCTTCTCGGATGAGGACCTAAAACTAGTTGAACGGTCAATGCTTACACCTAGACTCCTAGAGAATCTTGGTCTGATCTGCGATAATGTTATTATCTTTGAAAAAAGAAAAAAAAACAATACTGTATTGCATATAAAAGTATGGAATCATGGAAACAACCTTCTTTTTTTATTGATGGATAGTAAGCCTTATCATTCATTTGATTGGTTTGAGAAAACAAAAATAACAACTTAAATCATCTTTAAACTTATCAAGTACTTAACTTTGGCGTCTATGTTTTTTCGACTCCCAATCACATCAAGCCCGTTCATCTACAAACCCAAACCCTTCATAACACTTTCATGTGGAGCGAATCCAATGTACCGGGCTACTGGATCCACGACGAGTGATGGGTTTCTTGTCCCAATGTCTTCAATAATAGGACAGGGAACATCGAGCAAAAAAATATCAAGGATAACATTAACGTGAAGAACAGTATCGAGAAAACAATATTGAGAAAAACCATATATAGAAAAACAACACCGAGCAAACAACATCGATCAAAATGATAAAGAAAAAGCGTTATCGAGAAAAAAGACACAGTGCAAGATATTATCGACCACGCGTGATGGGATAATTTGTGAAACCTCAAGGGAAACTAAATAAACGGTTCTGAAGCAAAAATGATAATCGTTCCGCAAACTTCTACATTAGGTAAAGTGTGTAGTGTGTATCATGTGTTGTTTGTACTTGGTTAAAGTTTGAAGTGACCATTCTTGCTAATTAACAGTAATATTAAAAATAAAGATAATAAGATTTATGTACATGAACTCAAACTGAGTGAAGAAAACAAAAATTGGAAACTTTGCAAAAAAAACAGAAAGAAAATAAAAACAAAAGCTCCCGTACTAGCGATGTCTTGTATTATATCCTAACTTAACAAATCTTCTTTTATTTATAGCCAAAGAAAATACGAAGGAAATAGAAATACAATATAGGAAAGGCAGATAATAAGTCGACGATTGAAGCCCTTAGTTATTTGTATTTTTAGTTAGAGAAATCCCTGTTATAAAAATTGCTCAGCTGCTAATCCCTATGTTATACTGAATCTTTTATAAACATACTGTCGGCTTTAAAAGAAACACAAAATGAGCATTTGTCACAACTTACAAAAGAATCAAGTTTAAGAAGTTTAGGGAATAATAAAATTCTTCGAGAACTTTACGATTTTATCAACGCAATCATTCCTCCCACTACCATCTTCTCATTCCCCTTCCTACCAAATTTTCATAGTCAATTCAATAAAACGTCAATAATTCTTGTTCAAGTCTCCTTCTCTCTCTATTTGTGAACACAAATAGTATGTTTTGTAGTAGAATTGAGCCAAGCGAGACTGGGAGATGTGCAAGCATAATTATTCAAAGCCTTGAACAAATATTTTTTGCAATGTGCATTTCTCAAACCGGGACAGTTGTCGGCCTTCAATATTGTCCGAGGTACGGCCTTCAATATTGTCCGAGGTTTTCTTACAGGATTAATTCCCTTACATAGATTCGATCAGCTGCCGACATTAGTGCCGATGCAAACATCCCTGTGGAAGAAGAAATAAACATAGGAGAGCCAACAAAAAAGGCTCATCGGAGGGAAAGAGGGAAAGAGAGGAAGTGAGAGAAAGAGAGAAGGAGAGAGAGGGAGGGATACACGAGGAAAAAGGGAGAGGGGGAGAGGGGAGGTAGAGAGGGAGATATGGGAAAAAGGGAAAAAGTGGAGGAGGTGAGGGGGGGAGAGAGATAGGGGGAAGGGGGATAGGTGGGAAGGGGGGAGAGGGCAAGAGGGGGAGAGGGTGAGAAGGGGAGGGAGTGAGGGGGGAAAGTAGGGCATTAGGAGAGGGTGAGAGGGGGAAGGAGGAAGAGGGAGAGGGTAGAAAAGGGGGAGAAGGGGAGAAAGAAAGAGGAGAAGGGAGGGGGGAAAAGAGGGAGATAAAGAGGGGGGAGAGAGGGAGGGGTTAAGAGTAGGGGGAGAGGGGAGAGAGGTTGGAGAGTAAGCCAAAGAGAAGTAGCGAGAGTGAGGGGGAGAACAAGAGGGATAGGGAAAGGGACGGAGAGAGAGAGAGAGAGGGTAGGGAGAGGGAGATGGAGAAGGTAAGCCAAAGAGAAGTAGCGAGAGTGAGGGGGAGAACAAGAGGGATAGGGAAAGGGACGGAGAGAGAGAGAGAGAGGGTAGGGAGAGGGAGATGGAGAAGGAATCGGAGAAGAAGGGGCAGAGGGAGAAGAAAAGGGAGAGGGAGAAGGAGAGAGAGAGAGAGAGAGAGAGAGAGAGAGAGAGAGAGAGAGAGAGAGAGAGAGAGAGAGAGAGAGAGAGAGAGAGAGAGAGAGAGAGAGAGAGAGAGAGAGAGAGAGAGAGAGAGAGACATAGATGTTGTAATGAGGTAGCTGGTGTTGCAGCCGAAAAAGCACCAGCAGTTGCCATAATAATAACACAGGTAAACAACACGAAACTCTCACAATGAACCCACAAACTGCTGACTTCAAAATGAAGTTTGAAAAAAACCAGACACACCCTAGGTCTGCAAATTTGCCAAAGTAAAGGCAATAACACAAAGAACCCACATGTAGAATTTGAAACAATTCTGCTAAAAGATCACAATGATACTTGTAACTCATAAACCCCAAAAAAGTGCTTCACAATTTTGCATACAAGGAGTTCTTTCTTACAAGAGTAATATGTCTTATATATAAGTGTTCTACCAGAACCCTAAATCCTAATAGACGGAATTATTTACATCAAACTTAAATCTGAAGGCCGCCAAAATGATAAGTACCTAAAATGACTACACAGTCAATATTTCATTTCAAAAATGAACACTGCTTTTGTCTGCTATCTTATGGACTGACACGTGTCCCTGGAGTGTACCAAGTCTGTGTACTCCTTTCGAAGCTACATACCACACTAACACCTATCTATTATAATATAGTCTGTTCACAAAAGTGACTAAGTCTTGAATCTCTTTCTCACACACTAGATATAGAGAGAACTACACGTTTCCAAAACAACACTCCCCTAAACCTTTAGACTCTCTCAGCCACTAAGTCCACATGCCTCTCTACAAAATTGCAATTTAGGTGCAGGTAGAGGTTTAGTCATCAAATCTGCTAGCATCTTCTCATCCGGCAGATAACTGAGTTTTAAAATTCTGTTCATCACCTTTTCTCTTACAAAGTGCAGCTTGATATCAATGTGTTGGCTTTTGAAGTGATGAATTGGGTTAGATGGAATCGCTATAGCTGCCTGGTTGTCACACCAAACTAATTGTGGTCCTGCTTGCATGAAATGAAGTTCTTGGGAGACTTTACCCAAAGTAACTCTTTGACAGTGGAGCTGGATTCCATGTATTCAGCCTCCATCATAGACTGAGCTTTGACTATATGAAGCTTGCTGCTCCAGCAACATATTCCACTTCCAATCTTCAGAATGAATCCGGTGGAGCTGCAGCTTGGCATGTTTCCGTAGCTCGCATCACTCCAAGTCTGAATTTTGACGTCATCTCCACCGAGAGCAAGTCGCAGATTCATTGTCACTACAAGGTAATGAAGAACCCTCTTTATTGCCTCCCAATTCGATCTACTCGGATTTTGTAAACTCTGATTTAAGGCACCAACTGCTGCAGCAATATCCGACCGTGTGCAGTTCATGAAGTAGATTAGGCTGCGGACAATCAGTCGGTTTGGAATGGGAGCCATAGAACTTGCCTTTCCTGGTTCCAAGGTGTCATCAAAAAGACTCCTCTATTAATTTCCATGCCTTCTACCTTTTGCTTAAATTCCATGGGAGTGGCACTTCCTTTTGCCTCTGCCATGCCAATCTTTTCAAGCATATTCCCAACCGCTTCCTGCTGCGTTAAATAGATTATTTTTCTATCTCTATCCCTTACTACTTGAATTCCAAGAATATACTTTGCCTCTCCTAAATCTTTCATCTCAAATCTGGAATTCAAGGCTGCCTTTGTTTTATTAATCTCATTGAATGACTTACATAGTAGCAACAAATCATCTACATACACCACAATGTAAATTTTTTCCATCTTCCCCTTCCATAACGTTGATTGAGTGATCTGAACTAATCCTTACATATCCGAGACCAGTTACAAACTCATCTAGTTTCACATTCCACTAATGTGGAACCTGCTTTAAACTGTACCAAGATATCAGCTATTTACAGACCAGATTTTCTTTTCCGGTCTCTGCATATATTTCAGGTTGCCTCATATAAATTACTGTTGATATTTGAGTATTTTCTAGGTCTGTATTAGGATAGAAAAAGAGCTGAGGCGGTCTGCCTCTAACTCCCCTTTCCAAGCCCCCACACTTGTTGTAGTCACTGAAGGCTGGATAGGGAGCTAGAGCCATGGCTGCCTAGGCTCTCTAGAGAAGAAAGGGGGTAAATTAGGTAGACTTACCAAAAGTTATTTGACGGACCCAGGAATTGATCGTGGTACCTACCGTCCATCAACCCGCAGTAGCCGTTAGCTCTAACCGTTATGTCTAGAACAAATATTACGATATATAGGGTTTGACAAATATATAAATCGTCATATGTAGATTAATCCGTTTAACGGCTAAATAGATACTTAGTACATAGATACAGTTTAATTAAGTACGAAGTACGGTATGGGGACAGAACGGATACCGCACATTTGTTTCGATAGCGAAACAAATACCGCGCGTCGAATTTCAGCGGCTAGGATTATAGCCGGTTTTGATCGGACGGCCACGATAGGCGCCGCGATCACAGAAAAGGCATTTTTGGCGTTTTACAGTCTTTGCCACGTCAGATGACACGTGGCGTGATAACATTGGACTACGGGAATTCCGGAGATTAGAGGAACTAATCCTGATTTGACACGTGTCGACATTTTGGCCATGTAGTACAATGGCCGTACAGAAAGTACAAAGGCACCTGTACTTTTCTGTACGACACAGTAATTTGATTGGTGTCGTACTTCAGTAGATAGAGTTTTAGAGAGGGAATAGGACTTAGAAAATTTTGGGTAGGTAGCTGCCTCTCTCAGAGAACACCCTGTACAAATGGCAAACTTTGGCCAACCATAACTATCAATTTACTTGACTATTTTCAGTGATTCTTTTTGCTGCGGAATTAGGGGAGTCCATGCTGCACAGGGGTGTAGTCGGTCAGAGTTTTTGTCTGCCAGGGTGGCTGTATTTCTAAGGGAAAGTCAAAGTGGGTGAATGTGTCCAAATCTCATATTCTAACTTTGCATTCTGTGGTGGAACAGAGCACACAGAAAGTGTTATTTCACAGGTGTGAATCTATAATAGGGTTTTGACTGTCAAGGGGTCAGTCATTTGGGTTTATATCAACTTGGAGTCGGCACTATCTAGATTAGCTTCTTTTGGATTTGCATACTCTGAGGGCCAATGGAGGTCTCAGAGTTTCAAGTTATGGGCCCACCATCTAGGGTGCCTATGTTTGATGGAACAGACTTCACCTATTGGGAGTTTACAATAGCCGGATTGCTTTTTGAGAAACACTTATGGGGAATTGTTTTGGGACAAGTGAGATGTCCGCCACCTGGCTTTGGAGGAGCTTACTATGGAGATTCATCTGAGGCTGCCCGGAATATTATCCGGAGCTCAGATGCAACGGAAGGTGAAGGGAAGAATCTTTCCGTGGATGGGGAAATAGGGGAGAAGGAAAAAGGGACACCTATGGTGAGGGGAGCTAGGCTCTCAGCTATGGTATCACATGTAGGGATTAAAACTGAAGAAAATGACAAAAAAATATGGGAATACAAAAACACTATAGCAAAACATCTCATACTTAGATATGTGTCTAAGTCGATAGCTATCACTCTTTTAAGTCTAACCAAGTCTTCAAAGATATGGGAAGTACTAATTCAGATTTATAAGAGTGAGACTATTCAGAGGCAGCAATTAGTAAAACAGGAAATAGATGCCTATGTTTATAAAGGCGATAGCATGATAGATTTTTGCAATGATATTGCTGCGTTATATGTTGAGCTAGCTAGTGCGGGATGTGTAGAATCTGAGGAGAGTAAGATTAATACACTACTTATAAAACTCCGAAGTGAGTACGAAAACATTATTTATCGTATGTAGGCAATTGATGGCTCCTCATGGACTTGGAGCTTTACCATGGGGATAAATCTTGTAAGGGAAAGCACTTTGGAGCTTCGTAGGGGAAAGGACAGGGTCAATGCATTTTCAGCTGGTGGTGATTGGCGGAAGCGTGATGAGAGGAACGTCGTTGACGAGCGGAAACGTGATGAGAGGAACGGTGGTGACGAGCGGAAGCGTGATGAGAGAAAGAAAGACAAAGGTAAACCTTATCGGAACTTTGGTGGAAAGAGAGGGAGAGGAAAAGAAAGGGGAGCTTTGAAAAAGGGGGCTTGCTTCTTTTGTAGGGAACTGGGTCATTATATGGAGGAATGCCCTTGTTTGGAAAAACTTAGAAGTTGGAATGTGGATGAGGAGGAAGTAGGGGAAGAGGAGAAAGAGGATGAAGATATTTTAGAGCTTCTCCGGATTAGTAGTATGGGGAAGAAAGAAAAGCACACAGTAATTGCACGAAGGCAACAGTGTGCTTTTGGAGGTATAAGGGAAGTAAAGAGAGAGGAGGTACTTGAGGATGTCGAGGAGTGTAGAGTGTATGACTTTGAAATGAGAAAGTCAGTTCTAGGATCCATAAGTGAAAATAGAAAAGATAAAATTAATCAGGATAACTTTATAGATAATAGGGAACCAGAAAACTGGTCGGAAAGGGAGACTTCAACGGATTCCGAGGAAAGGGGAGAAGTGAAACTCGAAGAGGTTTCAAAGGATAGGGGAGAAGAGAAATATTTGATTAAAGGTTTAGGGGAGAAGAAATATTTATTGTGAATTAAATTAGAAAGTAATAGTGGAAAGAATTCCATGGGAGAGAGTGAGGGAAGTTCAAAAAATGGGGTAATTATCATGGATAAAAATATGAGTACGAAAGATGTAGATCTTATGAGGAACTTAGTGGGGACTAGTGGTTTTTGGGAATATTTGGGGGTGGATGGATTTGACATCACTACTTGGTGTGACGAAGATGTGCTTGTAAAAGGGTTAGCATCTAGGTGTATGTTGCAGATTGGAAATGGGGCAAGCTGTTTGGATCGCAAGAGGGAAATCGGTTTGTGTGTGGATGAAAGAGTGATGAAGTGGATAAAATCTTTGCTCGGATTTAAGAAAAATGGGATGTTAAATAAAATGTGTGATACAATTATCATTTCAGTTCATTTAATGCATTGTGTTAAATACTGAAGTTTTATGAAAGGAAAAGGAAAAAGGAAAAAGAAAAGGAAAAAGGGGAGGGGGTGATTGTTTACTTGTTTGTGGAAGTTGAATGAAAAATAGACTAGAAAATAAGGGGAGTGTTGATATTTGAGTATTTTCTAGGTCTGTATTAGGATAGAAAAAGAGCTGAGGCGGTCTGCCTCTAACTCCCCTTTCCAAGCCCCCACACTCGTTGTAGTCACTGAAGGCTGGATAGGGAGCTAGAGCCATGGCTGCCTAGGCTCTCTAGAGAAGAAAGGGGGGTAAATTAGGTAGACTTACCAAAAGTTAGTTGACGGACCCAGGAATTGATCCTGGTACCTACCGTCCATCAACCCGCAGTAGCCGTTAGCTCTAACCGTTATGTCTAGAACAAATATTACGATATATAGGGTTTGACAAATATATAAATCGTCATATGTAGATAAATCCGTTTAACGGCTAATAGATACTTAGTACATAGATACAGTTTAATTAAGTACGAAGTACGGTATGGGGACAGAACGGATACCGCACATTTGTTTGGATAGCGAAACAAATACCGCGCGTCGAATTTCAGCGGCTAGGATTATAGCCGGTTTTGATCGGACGGCCACGATAGGCGCCGCGATCACGAAAAAGGCATTTTTGGCGTTTAACAGTCTTTGCCACGTCAGATGACACGTGGCGTGATAACATTGGACTACGAGAATTCCGGAGATTACAGGAACTAATCCTGATTTGACACGTATCGACATTTTGGCCATGTAGTACAATGGCCGTACAGAAAGTACACCGGCACCTGTACTTTTTTGTAGGACACAATAATTTGATTGGTGCCGTACTTCAGTAGATAGAGTTTTAGAGAGGAAATAGGACTTAGAAAATTTTGGGTAGGTAGCTGCCTCTCCCAGAGAGCACCCTGTATAAATGGCAAACTTTGGCCAGCCATAACTATCAATTTACTTGACCATTTTCAGTGATTCTTTTTGCTGCGGACTCAAGGGAGTCCATGCTACACAGGGGTGTAGTCGGTCAGAGTTTTTGTATGCCAGGGTGGCTGCATTTCTAAGGGAAAGTCAAAGTGGGTGAATGTGTCCAAATCTCATATTCTAACTTTGCATTCTGTGGTGGAACTGTGTCTGAGCACATAGAAAGTGTTATTTCATAGGGGTGAATCTATAATGAGGTTTTGATTGTCAAGGGGTCAGTCATTTGGGTTTATATCAACTTGGAGTCGGCACTATCTAGATTAGCTTCTTTTGGATCTGCATATTCTGAGGGCCAATGGAGGTCTCAGAGTTTCAATTACTTTCTCTAAGTCTCCATGCAAAAATGTTGTCTTAACATCCATTTGATGTTATTCCATATCCTCATTGGCTGCTAAAGACAACAAAATTCTAATAGTTGGAAACCGGACAACCACAAAGAAAGTTTTTTCATAGTTAATTCCCTCCTTTTGATTATAGCCGTTTGCAACAAGCCGAGCCTTATATCTTTAAATAGAATTATCAGGGTTCAACTTAACTTTAATGACCCTCTTTCAACCGATTGCTTTTCGATCCGACGGAAGCTCAACAAGCTCCCAATTTTGAGCCTCCATTATCGATCTCATTTCGTCGTTCACCGCGGAAATCCATTGATCATTTTATGGAGCTGAAAAAGCCTCTTGTATGGTGACCAGTTCCATCGTACTAGTAAAAAATAGAGTAAGCTCCACTTGTTCACCTCGCAGCCTGCCACTTTGCCTTTTTCCCCTCGGAAAATGTGAGGCTAAAATTGTTGGAGTTGTACGTGTCCGTTGAGGAAGAGGAGGAGGAGGAGGAGGAGGATGTTTAATATGCTGTTTAGATTGAACATCCGGATTGTCAAAAATAAGTCTAGGAGTTGATCCTCCATCCATTGAGGAAGAATTTGTAGAAGAAGAATGAGGAAGGTTTTAAAAAATTACATATTCTTGAATTTTGGCATCTTTTTCAAAATTTGTCATGCCAAAAACATCAACCAATTGACTCTCTTCATTAACTTGAATATTTCTAGCAACTTGAAGAGTTTTTCTATCCGTATTGTATACTCTATAGCCTACAGACTCATCATCATATCCCATAAATATCCAGGGAGCATCATCATATCCCATAAATATCCAGGGAGCAGATTTCTGACTAAGCTTAAAAATAGGACGATTATTTAAAATAAAACATTTACTACCAAAGATCCTAGAGTGACTAACATTAGGTTTCTTTTTAGTCCACACTTCATTGGGTGATTTACCTTTGACCGCACTAGTTTCTATTCTATTCTTAATATACGAAGCACAAGAAAAAGCCTCACCCCAAAATTTGAAATCTATCCTTTTATCTAACATCATAGATTTTGCACTTTCCGTTAAAGTTCAATTAAGTCTTTCAGATACTCCGTTTTGCTCCAGAGTATAGGGAATTGTAAACTGACAAGAGATGCTATTTTCTTTTAAATAATCTGAAAATACATTGGATATATGTTAACCTCTGTTGTCGAACCGAAGGGAAAGAATCGGTTTCTCGTGAAGCTTTTCCGCCCAAACCCGAAAATGCTTGAAGTGATTAAACACGTCACTCTTCTCCTTCATAAAGTAAACGTTGCTATATCTTAAAAAATCATCGATAAAAGTGACCAAAAATCGGCTGCCACTAAGTGAAGGGACTTTGACGGTCCCCACACATCAAATGAATTATTTGTAGGAAATCCTTGGCCCTATCATCCTCTGCCTGAGGTAGGGGCAGCTTATGAAGCTTTCCCAAAGCACATCCATCACAAACATGAGAATCTTTTTTACCTAATTTGACACCTTCTTTCATATTTTGTTTTACCATTTTATCAAGCCTTTCATGATGAACATGACCAAGTCTTTTATGCCACAAAACATTTTCCAAGGGACACTGGAGTATGCAAAGTCAATTTCATTAGCCAAGTTCATCCGGTACAACAAGTTTGGGCCTCGAGTTCCTACTAAGGCTACTCTTCCATCTTTGCTTACTAACTTTTTCCCATTTTTCTGCAATTTCAAATTCCTTCATTTCTGCTACTGCAGCGGAAAACAGGCTTTTTTAAAAATTTTCAATATAGAGAACATCATGTAAGGTTCTCTTTACAATCTGACCATTGATGTCACATGCTAACTCCACAATTCCCTTTGCCGTAGCCTCCACACCACTGTCATCTGCGTAATTAATTTGACAAGTGAGAATTGGAGTAAGGGTTTTGAAGTAAGCCAGGTTGCCGCACATGTGGGAGGAGCACCCGAAGTCCATAATCCACCCATTCTCTTGAGGTCCTTCCATGAGATCCTTTGCAAGTGTAAAGAACTCATCATCATATGATTGTGGAAATCTGACCACATCGTCCTTTTCTTCCGCTTCTTTGTCTTGTGGCATCTCGTCGATTGCAAAGAACCCCGCATTTTTAACCGGCAGTTTTGATGACTGCAATTTTGATGATGAATCCTCTTGTCGCACCTTCCATCCCGCTCGTCAATTTCCTGTTTCACACACTTTTATAAATGCTGGACACAGCCGGAAAACATGACCTTAAATAAAACAACAGGCACACCTGTCATATTGCCTGTAATTTGGATTAGGGTTGAAATTCCTATTTCCGGAAAATCCAGCCGGCCTTTATGTTTGAGCATTGCAAGCAACTGCTGGATTTCCACCGTTTAGGGCTATCTGAGTGGACACTTCCTCTAAAATACAAGCTTCCGCTACAACTATATTCCATCTACTCTTCTCTAACCTTTTTAACTGTACTTTAGATCCTTTATATTCAGTAGGAAGCCCTCTCATTAAAATCATAGCTTGATGATATGGATGAAATTCCCCCCCGGAACATGCATTTTTTAACAACGCCATTATAATATGAGTTCATATCACCTCCGGTATATTTATAATCCTAGATTTTCTAGCAGTTATAACTTCATTCTGCTCATTAGCTAGGACATAAGACTCTCGCAAAGCCTTCCATGTTTCAGATGCCGTAAAGATATAGATATATGTCATGTTCAGATCTTTCGACAAGAGAAATTTGAGAACATGCAATGCATCTTCATTTTTCTTGTCAAAATCTGGATCTGTATCCGGAAGAGCACCGGAAACCACATCATACAATTTTACTTGCTTAAGGTAGGACTTAGTCAAATCAGCCTAATACACATATTTTTGCCCATTAAATATCGGGATCCGTGAGGTTAGGCGCGTAACCTGTTGTAATGATGCAGCTGGTGTTGCAACCAAAGTAGAAGAAGCACCAGCAGTTGCCATAATAATAATACAGGTACACAACAAGAAACTCTCACGATAAACCCACAAACTGCTGACTTCACAATAAAGTCTGAAACAAACCAGACACATCCTAGGTGTGAAAATTTGCCAAAGTAAAGAGAATAACACAAGGAATCCACATGCATAATTTTAAACAATTCAGCTAAAAGATCACAATGATTTTTTGTAACTAATAAACCCCAAAATTTGCTTCACATATTTTGCATATAAGGAATTCCTTCCTGCAATAGTAATCTAAGTCCTATATATATAAGTGAGTCTACTAGAACCCTAAACCCTAATAGACGGAAATATTTACATCAAACTTAAATTTGACGGCCGCCAGAATGATAAGTACCTGAAATGACTGCGTAGTCAATATTTCACTTCTAAAATGACGGCTGATTCTTTCTGTCGTCTTATGGACTGACACGTGTCCCTGGGGTGTACCACGTCTGTGTACTCCCTTCGAAGCTACATACCACACTAACACTTGTCTACTATAATTCAGTCTGTACACAAAAGTGACTAAGTCTTGAATCTCTTTCTCACACACTAGATATAGAGAGGACTACAAGTTTCCAAAACAATAAGAGAGAGAGAGGTAGAGAGGAGGGAGGGAAAAAGAGGGTGGGGGAGGGGGAGGGGGATTGGGAGGGAGAGGAGAGGGGGAAGGGGTGGGAGAGGTGGAGGGAGAGGGGGAGGGAGAGGGAGAGGGAGAGGGAGAGGGAGAGGGAGAGGGAGAGGGAGAGGGAGAGGGAGAGGGAGAGGGAGAGGGAGAGGGAGAGGGAGAGGGAGAGGGGGAGGGGGAGGGGGAGGGGGAGTGGAGTGGGAGGGGGAGAGAAGGGGGAGAGGGAGGGGGAGAGGAGGGGGAGGGGAACGGGAGGGGAGGGGGAGGAGTAGAGGGATAGGGAGAGGGAGAGGAAGGGAGGTGGAGGGGGAGGGGGAGGGAGAGGGGGATGGGGAGGGAGGGGGAGGGTGAGGGAGGACGAGGGGGGGAAGGGGGAGGGGGAGAGAGAGCGAGAGGTGGAGGTGGAGGGGGTGGGGGAGAGGGAGGGAAAGGGGGAGGGAGAGGGAGAGGGAGAGAGGGGATCCTATGCCCAAACGGACTATTCTGTCAAAAAACACAAACTCAAGATAAACATTTATACGCTAGGAATTCCCCAATTTTAAAAAGTGAGGTCATAGTAATGTAATTTTTTTCTATATGTACTCCAAAAATGGTCGTCAACCTCCTTGGTTATATTTTTATCTCTATGTACACTACTTAAAGGCACATGCATGGACACTTCATCACATAAGGTAAGATGTTTAGGAGGCCGTTTTAAAAAAAACATTTTTTGAAGCACATGCCTTAAGGCCTCGTCACATATGGTGGGAAGTTGAAGAGGCCTTATACAAAAGTCATTTGCTAAAGGCTTTTTAAAGAAAAAAAATTGCAACTCGTATCCTTTTTTGTTCGCACATTTCCCGTTTATCCTTCACGTTATGTATATGTCGAACTGCATATTGAACTCAAATGTTGATCATATTCTCGTGGGGAAACGAAAAAAAAATTTATGCAATTTTTACAGTTTCAATAATTTCATTCTTTTGCAAATCAAAATTCATTACAGCTTTGTGGGGAAATAACAATACCATGCGAATAAGCTTCCCGTAAGTTTTTCCTTATTTTTTTTAACAAAAACTTACACGATCTTTACTGTCATTATACTCTTCAACCGATAGTTATTCTGTGAGGGACTAGAATGTAGAATGTACAAACAAATCAGTGAAAAAAATATACGTTTTTAAGCAATGAGAATTAGAAGTACAGTATGTGTTGGAACATACATTTGGATCTATCTCAAGGTAGGAGATTAAGATGGGAGTCAGAAAAGGAAGTAGAGAAACGAGAACTAACACCGTGGAGCAAAATGCATACGGAGACATTAAAGAGTTCTGATAAACATCAAGGGTCTAATATGCAGAGAAGATGAGGGTGAGAACTACAATCGAGGCAGGAGGAGAGATTAAGGTATAGAGAATGGCAAAGCTTACGCAGGCAATTGATGGAGAAACAAAATTAAGACAACACGAGAAGCTGCAAAAGCCGTGGGTTTAAAAATCTATTTTAAATGGATAGGCCGGAAATGGGTCAAAGATTACCTGTCTCGGACTGGAAAACCTTTGCTCGCTCCGAAATAAAGGAGGAGAGATTAAGTCACGCAGAATGGCAAGCAATTGATGTAGAAACAAAATTAAGGCAACATGAGAAGCTGCAGGGAAAACGGCCGCGGGTTTTTAAATCTATTTTTAATGGATAGGGTGGAAAGAGTCAAAGTTTACCTGTCTTGGACCGGAATCGCTTGCTCGATCGGTAAAATAGGTGTCACAGTAAATTCCAGGATTGAGAAAATAGAAGAGAGTGCCATTGCCTCCTAGCTTATCGTTTATCACTGAACTGCAGGTCTCTCTGGATTTCATGCTGTACCAATTAGTACACGGTCCGGGTGGATTTAATTGCCTCCTAAAAGCACACACCTGCAAAAGCAAATGTAGAGTGAATAAAACCAGTAAAGAGCTATTTTTGCTAAAACAGTTTGCTGCTAGTTACACCGCCGATCTATATAAGAGTTTAACATTTTTCGGGCAGTCAAAGTACTTATTTTCATCACACAGTTTTCGGATTTTCATCCTGACATCAGAAACGAAGGGTATGTTTGTTACCTTTCGATTGCTTGCCTCAGTAATCAAATCCACTGGCCAATCACAAAGCTACACGCCTTTGACTGCCCTACAATGGTTTAACACTAAAAACGATGGTGGTACAGTGTAAAGATTATGGTTATGTATTACTCTGTTGGCAGTCCGAAACAGTGGTCATGCTTGTGAACTTCTCAACGGTCACTACAAGTAAAACTATCACTAGGGTGTAGTCCTGGAAGAGTCAGTTTTCTGTCTCCAAAATCTATAATTTTACTTTTAGATATTTCTTCGTATTCGTATAACTTCTGTTTTATCACTTTTCTGTTACCACTACCATGCAATACCCAAACTGATAGCTTAATTGCCCTAGAGCAGTCACTATGCCGCTTGTTATAAAAAAACGCCTAGATTACGTCGGAGAACTTCCATTTCCTTTTCCTTTGCATCTTCGACCGCAGGAAAATAAAATGTCATTTGCAAATGGAAAGACAGCTTACAAGAGATTCATCATATGTTGACTGTCATATAGATTGTAATTTCATGGCTTTAATTAATACCCTTCGACATGATGAACTCGGGAGCAGCCCAATAATTACTTTTCTGCATTTTAGACACTTTTAACTTTCCTCGGGTGACATTTACGGGATGAATTGAGTCCACAGAGTAAATCGGCGTCTGCTTTCGCTGGTATTCTAAAAAATTCCGTGCGTACTTTTTAAAGTTTTGAACTATTGACGAAAAACCCACTTACCAACAATATTAAAACAATGCAACTAGGGAACGCCTGACTTGTTTTCAGTTAATAAGGGTGGATGTTAAACGAAGGGTGACATTGAAAGAAACCACCTGGGTTTCAGAGAGCGCAAAATGTGGGCAATGAAACTACGGAGCCTATTTCCCTTAGGGTGAGGTTCCATTAGGGAAAATATGCTGTTGTTTACAGAAAACGGTACTGTTTTGTACAGTGCCGTACCAAAAAAAATAAAATGTCAGAAAAACATGCCTACTGAATGAGGGATTTGATTCTCCACATTTAAGGGCGTAAACGTGGACCGTCGGATGCATGGTCGGATACGCCATCGTCTGACACTTTCAGTTCGCAACAAGTGACCCGGAGTAGGTCAATTCTTAGCGCCTGAACGAATAGCATTACGCCTCGTGGAAAAGTGAACAAATATCCACGACGACAGCGCGACCAGGTGGGTACACGTCACGTATGACATGTGCCTTCCGCCACGGAGGATGCGAGGCCACCGGAAGCCGCAAGAAAATCTTTGACGGAGGATATTGTTTCACGCTTCTGTAGCCATCCACTAACCATTCTGACATTTTCGTACGCTTTTACAAATCATAAGTTTCGTCCGCCCGTACAGATTCTATTCAATACATCGTACGAGTCAATTTTTACCTTCGTTGGTAAAACTATGTGGTCACAATTTGTTGTCAGAGATTCTGTAAAGATTACCAGAATCGCATTCATGAATAAAGTGGACCAATCAAAATGTGCTACGCGAAAAAAATGTCGGTTACTGACCCGACACAATGGAATGGTCGCTTCAGTAAACGAATTTTCGACGTTTACTGAGACCACCTAATGGAACAACCCTCTTAAGCGATGGCAACCAAAGTAAAACCGTCACCACAAGAATTTTTGCTAAAATTCGAAATTAAACACTGTAGAAAAACATGTTAGGTTCTTTGTGAAACGACGTCTCAGTTCTGTTGAGCGTCGTAATATAATTTATATAGTTACATGTGTTGTTTTGATTTGGTGTGCGTAGTACGTGTGTTGTTTTGTTTTGGCGTGCGTAGTACTTTGGGATTGTACGGCAGTCATATGTTTTCAGTTGATATTTTATTTATGTACGGCGGTCTCATATTTTCGTGTAGTACCGCGTACAGTGTGTCGTTTTTTTGGAACCTTGTGTTGATTGGTTCGCGCGCGTACCTTTGTACGAAGTGCGATAGAGTAGTACCTTTTGGTACTAGTTTGGAGTATTTAGGACTTAGTCATTTGGGTGAAAGTTTATCTTTTGTAAGAGGGGAAAAATTCCGGTGAAATATATTTGTCTTTTGCTACAGTGTCCTCTTCTTGCATTCTCTTGCTTCCGCATTATATTCAGTCTTTCTTCCATCCTTCTGTGAATCAATCCTTACAAAAATTTAGATCCGCGGGTTCTTCGGAGGATGCGTTCAGAGATCCACCCGAGGCCGAAGCTTTAGGAGGACCTCCACGATTTCTCTCGGTGGTTTTAAGATAATTCACGATAAATTCATAAGTCGGATTCGTTCTGCAGTGACATGTTTTCACTGCAACAAGGCCAATCATATGTCCTCATCATGCCCAGGTACGGAGAAACAATGCCACTATTGCGGGAGATGGGGACATTTTAGTCCTTAATGTTACGCGAGATCTAACGGCGGCGGCGGCCGCGGCGGTCGCGGCGGCGGCAACGGCAGATTTAATGGACGTGGCGTTGGCCGATTTGATACAGGGGGGCGCGGTGGTCGTGGCAGCCGATTCGGCGGCCATGGACATTTCGTTGGAGAGAATGATGAGAGGGACGAAGGACAGATAATTTTTCCCACGCTAAGTGTCACAAACGAAACTTCGTCCCTCGTAAACGCAAAACGAGAAGGAGTGGATTATTAAATCCGGTGCTTTGCATCACGTATGTACGGACACCACACTTTTCGATGAAATGCGCACTTTGACCGTACCTAAAATTATTACTGTCGCCAGTGGTCAAGTTATTTCTATTGGTACAGTTGGAACTGTACGACTTGACTTGATTTCGCTAGATCCAAATGGATCTGGGCGAATCTTTGAGATCCAACTGTTAAATGTGCTTTATATTCCGGGCGGCTCAGCGAATATTTTGAGCGTACCCTAAATCCAGAGATATAGTGCGAGCGTGTACGCTTTGGAAGACTCGACAATCAAAATCGTACGATCTGATGGAGTCACAATCGGTGAGAGCGAAGTATTTGACGCATTTCATAGTCGTCTTTTGTGGAGGCGGCCGAAATTCGAACGTAATGATTACGGCACCATAAGCCAGATCGCCGAAATTAAGGGAGATCTAACGCTATGGCATCATCGCATATGCCATACGTCAGAACAAAATCTGAAACGTATGATCAAAGCCGGTTGCACGCGCGACTTAGATCTGACGTCAAGAGAAAAGGTCAACGATTGTGACGGATGTAGTCAAGGGCGTCAGATCCGAAAACCGCATCCTACAAAGGACTCTGACTTTCGGTCAACTCACCCACTTGAAAAGGTACACGTGGATTTATGTGGCGATGTTAAACTTGAGAGTTTAGGAGGAAACAAATTTATAATGGTGATTGTGGACGATTAATCACCGTTCACATGGGTATACCTTCTTAAAAACAAATTGGACGCATCAGCAAAATTCGAAGAGTGGCATGTTATGGCCGAGCGACAATGTGAGAGAAAGTTAAAAGCGGTTCGATCCGATAATGGAGGGGAGTTTAAGGCATTTGATCCGTATCGCAAGAAATGGGGGATCCGACAAGAATTTACGGCATCTTACTCACCGGAATCGAATGGAATCGCTGAGCGCAAAAATCGTACACTTCGAGAAATGGTGCGCTCGATGATTCACAGATCGGGAAGGAAGGAGTATTTATGGGGAGATGCAATCTTAACGGCTAATTATATTTGTAACCGTCGACTTACCTCTATTTCGGGCGACAAGACTCCTCATGAGTTATGGTATGGTCGAAAGCCTTCACTACATCATTTGCGAATTTGGGGGTGTCGTGCGACGGTGTACATCGAATCGGTCAAACGACGAGGTAAATTTTCTTCTCGTAGTTGGTCGGGAATTTTTGTGGGGTATAGCTCCAAAGGGAGCTTATACCGGGTTTATGATCCGATTCGGCATGTCATTGAAGAGAGTCGTAATGTGAATTTCCATGAGGATCTCAAAGTTGCTATTTCTCGTTCCGAAAAATTCTCTACTAATCATGATTTTCTTGAAATGAATGAGACTCTCTCTTTTCCTCATCTTGATGATTTGGATTCCGACAATGAGGCGGATCCGATCGTCAATATTAAGAGGGGGAAAACTAATTCCGAAACTCATCCGGAATTAATTAATTTTGACGGGATCCGAAGTGAAAAATCTCGAATGTCTTCGGACACTCACCGATCTATAAGTTCTAAATCTCCGAGTGCTTCTTTCCACGACGAAGAAACCGAAATCGAAAAATCCGCAAATAAAAAAAGAAGATAACATCCCCTTGAGAAGGAGTCAACGTGAGACAAAGGGGAAGAAACCGGATCGGTTATCATTTGATCGCAAAGGTGGAAATATCAAAAATTCCAACTATTTTATTTCGGCGGCCTCGGAAGAGGCATTTATTTTGTAGCAATCATTAACCGAAAATATGCCCGGCGATCCCCAATCTTACGCCGAGGCACGAAGTTCTATGGATTGGGAGGATAAGTGGAAACCGGCGTGGGAGAAGGAATTAAAATCCATTATTGATAATAAAACTTTTGAGGAGGTGAGTTTACCGGAGGGGAAGAAGGCAATTGATGCTAAATGGATATTTAAAACAAAAACTGGTGCTACGGGGGAGATAATAAAATATAAGGCTAGATTGGTGTGTAAAGGCTTTCAACAAGTAGAGGGGGTTGATTATTCGGAAACTTATGCACCGGTTGTTAAGTTTGATTCTTTGAGAATGATAATTGCTATTGCGGCCGCGGGGAATAAGCATATACATCAAATGGATGTAGAAACGGCCTTTTTAAATGGAGAGTTAGAAGAGGAGGTGTATATGAAGGTGCCCGAGGGTGTGCCTTCGAAAGGAGGAAAAGTATGGCGGCTGCGAAAATCCTTGTACGGATTAAAACAAGCGCCGAGGACATGGTATCTTCGTCTTCATAAGGTATTTACTAATTATGGTTTTGATCGGACAGTATCGGATTATGGAAAATATGTGAAAGGAGAGGGAAAGGACCAAATTATTTTTTCTGTGTATGTCGATGACTTCCTAAATATTAGTGACACGTTGTCTATTAGTAATAAATTAAAAGAGTACCTTAGTATACATTTTAAAGTGACAGATCTTGGAGAAGTGAGGTACATATTGGGGATAGAAGTCATAAGGTCTAGCGAAAACGTAATTAAATTAAGTCAAGCTCAGTACTGTAGAGAAGTCTTGACTAGATTTGGCATGATTGGCGCGAAGTGTGTCTCGACGCCATTAGATCCAAAAGTACAATACAGAAAGTACGAAGAGGAAGAAAATGTGTCAGTACCTTACCGTGAAGCAGTTGGTAGTCTTATGTACCTAAGTGTGGGTACACGTCCGGATATTGCGGCGGCAGTCTCTGTCGTCAGTCGTTATTGTAATGCTCCAAAAAAAAATCATTGGGAGGCGGTAAAACGGATACTTCGCTACTTAGTCGGTACGATCGAGTACGGATTGGTATATAAAACAAAACGAGGCTCCTTGCAGTGTATCGGTTACTGCGACGCAGATTGGGGAGGAGATTTTGACAGTGGAAAATCTACGTTTGGATACGCTTTCATTCTGGGGGGTGCGGCAGTTTCTTGGAGTTCGCGACTCCAACCTACGGTTGCGCTAAGCTCTACAGAATTTGAGTACATGTCAGCGTGTCACACTGCGAAGGCATCTGTCTGGATAAAAGAGATGCTCGGTGAGTTGGGCATTGTGATTGGTTGTTTGCAGATTTTCTCTGACAGCATGAGCTCGATGGCTCTGGTGAAAAATCCGGTCTTCCACAAACGGACGAAACACATCCGGATAAATCCGGTCTTCCACAAACGGACGAAACACACCCGGATACAGTGGCACTTCATACGAGATTTGGTCATTGCGAAGGAAATCGAATTTTTATGCATGTCAACTTTGGAGGAGGCCGCAGATATGTTAACGAAAGCGGCGGTCTATGATGTCCTTTTACGGGGTAGACCTAAACTGGGATTGTTTTCAGTTTAACAGGGGGGATTCACAAAGAGAGGGGAATTGTTAGATTCTTTGTGAAACGGCGTCTCAGTTTTGTTGAGCGCCGTAATATAAATTATGTGGTTAGCGTGTGATTTGTGTGTGGCGTAGTGTGATTTAATTAGTTATAGTTTTTTGGTTTGGTTTGGTTTGGTTTGGTTTGTACGACGGTATATTGTTTCGTACAGTACCACGTACTTCATGTTGTTCCGGTAGTACTCTGTTGTGATTTCACAGACTTTGTACGTCGCACGATAAGTTGTATAGTTGTTTGTAATTTAGGCGCTTGTAAGGATCTTTGTAAGAATTCGTGAAATATAATTTGTCTTTTCTTTGGAGTTGATCTCTTCTTGTTGTTCTTGCCCGACTGCATTCTTCGTTTTCTTCTTCCATCCGTGATCCTATCAATTTTATGTCTCCCATTATCAGTATCGACTCAATTGGGCTCAAATTCAAATGAGTAACAATACGAGTAACAATAAGTATGAGTAACAATTAAGCATAATTTTACAAAACAATTTATTTAACTTATTCAAAACATACAAATTTATGAATTACAGTTTTTGTAAACTTTGTACGGTGAGAAAACATGCATTTGAAAATAAAGCAAAAAAACAAAATTTATTGTCCAAAGCAGGAAAACAAAAAAAAAGTTCATCCATAAAAGCTCGAAAAATTACAAAATAAAAACGATACAACCATGGTTTTTCACTGGAAGCGAAAAAGAAAAAAAAAAAGAAGTTGATATTGTAAAATTTCAAAGTTTTTGCAAAAACATAAAAGAAACAAAATTCCTTAGGTCCCAAATGGCCTCTCGTTTTTGTAAAAAATTGTAAACCTTTCTTTCCGTCTCCAAATAGAATCATAGAACATCATAAAAATTATAAAAACACTAACCCTCCAAAAAAACAAATCCAAAAAAGCTAACAAAAAAAAAATGGAAAAATTCCTAAAGCTTCATATCATCTCTTATTTTCTTTTTTCCTCTTTTTTATTTCTTTTTCCATTCTTAATTTTTCTTTTCTCCACTTATTTTCTCTTCTTTTCTTTTCCCTTCTCTTCTTCTATCCTCTTTTCGTCTCCCTTCTTTTACCATATCTCTTCGTTCTCTTCCATTCTCTTCCTTTCTCTTCCTTTCTCTTCGTTCTCTTCCATTCTCTTCCTTTCTCTTCTTTTCTCTTCTTTAAGTATAGAAAAACTAACAAAATCAAAAACACAAAAAAAAACACGAAAGTCTTCCTACAACTACAAAACATCTTTTCTCTTCTCTTCGTTCCTCTTTTCTTCTTTTTTATTTCTTATTCGTTCGTATTTCTTCTTTTCTCCACTCTTTTCTCTTCTTTTTTTTTCTCTTCTCTTCTTCTATCGTCTTTTCATCTCCTTTTCTTTTCCTTTTCCTCTTCTTTTATTACATTCCCCTATTTTTCTCCTTCTTCACTTTCTTTCAAAATTCAACAAAATCTCAAAACCCACAAAGTCCCAAAGTGGTTCCTCCCTCTAGCGGTACGTCCACTCCTCCTCCCTATAGTACACGCCACTTCCTCTCCCTCCACCCTCTCCATTGTCGCCCACCGAGCGACTCGCATATCTCTCGCGCCGAAACTTTGGCAGATAATTTCCCACACTCCGGTAACCTACATGCCCTCTCCCTCCCTCCTCCCGCTCATAATACTCCTCATGGGACTCCTCAGAATGCTCCTCTTCCTCTTCGTCCTCTTCCTCCTCGACTCTCACTCTCTTAGTCTCATACTTTTTGGCAAATTTCATCCTTTTATTCATTTTCTCCTCCTCGGACTCGTCCTCCACTTCCTCCTCAACGCCTTGCCATCCGATGGACCTCACTGTTCCGCTTTTCTACTAGGGCTACGCTTTCCTTATTTAGAGTGGAAAGCCCTCCCCCTCCCCCTCCCCCTCAACTTACGTCGCTTTATTATCAGTATCGACTCAATTGAGCTCAGATTCAAATGAGTAAAAATATGAGTAATAATAAGTATGAGTAAAAATTGAGCATAATCTTACAAAACAGTTTGTTTAACTTATTCAAAACATATGAATTATCGATGAATTGTGTGATGTTCAAGACGTCTTGAAAAGATGCAACTAGCTCTTAGTTTAGGTTGTTTTAAATACTTGATCATTTGTTTTTGATTATTTGTGCAGGAAATTTTTTGTTTCCCCTCATATGTTATCAATCAAGAATCAGTTTTTTCCTTTTTGTCTTATTTTTTGTTAATGTTTGCATTACGTGCATGGAAATAGCAAAAAGTTGTTGCTACCTGATTTGACTTCTTTTTTTAATTTACCAAAATTTTGATCCATCTTTGCATTTCTGTCAGCCAGTTGCTCGCGCCCATTTACTGAGAGCGTTCATGATTTAATGCGTCTTGTTTGCTTTCTTTTGATTTTTTCATCGACACAGGCTACTTTGCTGTTATTGAGAAACAAACAAATTTCCAGCCCTATTGGAAAACCCTACAACTGTTGAACCATAGAAACGTCCTCAGAAATTTCTGTCTGCTCACCTGCCTTGTTTCCCAAAAAACCTGCTGCCCCCTGCCCTCTTCTGCCATTTGCTGATAACTTTTTTCGACATAACATTATTTTCTCAACTGCTTTGATTTTTTTCCGCTTCATTTTTCGATTTTTCAAATGGCAAATAAATGTGCCTGAACTTGACGAATTTGAATAAAACGGCCATGTACATTGACTAGATTTTTTTTGGATCTGAAATAAATTGACTATATTTTAGAGATTAGCGAACGAACTTACGGAATTGAACAATGTCATGTTGAATCTAACTAAATCAGACTACATTCGACTGAATTTCATGGAATTTAACTGAATTAGGAAATTGATTGAAGCTCTCTCAACCAGCCAAAATTTTGTTGGATCTGACATGTATTGTCCGAGTTCAATTAAATCAATTCGAAGCTTTTGGGATTTCAATGGAATGAATGGAATTTTTGCAAAACTCCTTTAACTAGACGAAGTACAATTTGTGATTACCGAATCTGCCCAAAAACAGCCGAATTTAAATGAAATAAATATAAGTGTTTGTGTGTTTATATTGTGTTTCGGTAATTTCGATTGAATCAAACTGGAAATTGAGTTAATGTTGCTTGTCTCTACGTTATTTTGACTGAATCTGGTGAAAAGCGACAGATTGATCACACCACCATCTCAACTAGATTGTGCCATTGAACATGGGGGGAAATGGTATCTTACCTAGAAGAACTTGTATTCCCGTAACCATAAGTGTTACAGACATTCGAATTCGAGTTCATTATAAACATTGGATGACACTGCAGAGAAAGCCGAAAAAGAAAACCTTGGAACTAAAGGTTCAGCATTCAATCTTCACAAGGAAAAAAAAAATATCATGTGTCGTTATTAATGTCAATTTGTGGTGTAGGTTTAATTAGCCATTCTCTAGTGCGACCATTATCCTTTCCGTGCACACAACGACACATTACCAAATATAAAACCATTTTACCAATTGTTTCTGGGTAAGGAGGGTCGATCGGAGCAGATAGGTAGGCGCATGTATTTCTAATGGGAGGAAAGGAAGATGGACGTGGGAAATAAACGGTGCAGGAAGGATTTTAGGGAGAGGAAAGGAGGTGGATGCGGCGAAGTCAGTGGAAGGAACGGCAATTGAGGAGATTTCATGCACTTTTTATGAGAGGAAGGGAATGTGGCCGAGGGAAAAAAAGGGGGACCGAATGGAGTTTAAAGGGAAGACAAGAGGGTGGATAAGGGGAACAAAACGAATAGGGAAGGACAGAGAGGTGGTTAAACGTTCAGCGTTACACGGGAGTGGGAAGGAGAGGGAGGTGAAATGTGTTTCAACGTTTCGTCGGGAATGTTTGTATGTAACCCGAGAAACGAAAGAAGGCGGTAAAACACGGCGCAGTTAGGGGGAAGGTAACGGGTGATTGGATTGGGATTGAGTGAACTGGAAACGAAATAAAAGGGAGCTGGATAGAAACTATTTGGTGAAGGGAGAGAAACAATTTAGGGGGAGGACAGAAGGGGAGAGAGGTGGGGGAGACGATTTTAATGAAAAAAGCCTGTTTACGGGGGAGGTGAGAGGGAGAGAGAGTGAGGGGAAAAGGTTGAAAGGATCGGCAAAAGGAAGCAAGGCAGAGGGAAAGGGAGGAACAAAGAAAAAAAGTTCTAGGAAAAGAGGTGAGGCAGCAGGTGGACAAGGAGACCAGAAGGAAGAAAATGGTTTTGTGCGATAGAGGAAAATAGGAATTCGAAGTAGTTTGGAAACAGTGTAGAGGAAGGCATGAAGTAGTTTGGGAACAATGTGGATGAAAGAAGGGTTTGGAAAGAAGGAGATAAGAGAAGTCAAAGAGAAGGGAGGAGAAGACACCTAACCCTGTGATCGAATTTGTGTATTCTCAAGCCTAAATCCGTAAAATTCCGCAATCACAAATGATATTGGCCAAATGCAATGTTTTAACATTTGAGATTGCTTCGTTAAGAGGACCAAAGTAGGATTGTGTGTTTCGTAATTTGTTTGTGCGATTAGGTAAAACACGTTTTCATATAAATAGTAAGGAAACAAGCTAATTCTTGGTCCGCATCAAAAAACACATTATTAAAAGTACTTCCTGCCCGAATGTTAACCTCGTCCCTTCGCTTAGAACTCTATTCCGACATCCGACCTTAGTCTTGGCCATTATTTTAGGCCAGGGTATCGTGTACGTGAAATTCAGGAGCTGTTGTGGCTCCAAATTTGGCTGTATTTCTGTGATTGAGTCTGTTCTAAAATTAAACTCGCTTTGTCTTTGGTCAAAGGAATGGGCCTAGAGTGACATTTGTATATAACCTCATAATTCATCATAAATGTTCACCCTAATTCAATCTTCCATCTCATGCTTCTTCCTATCCTGTATGGCCTCCTTCTTGCATTATCCTTTATCCACAGGGTTGTCGAGCGATGTCATACTCGAAAAGATGGAATCCCATCAGCTCCATTGGTTTCCTTTTTTGTAACAGTGATTTTTTTTAAAGGTAAATTTCAACAAGTAAGAGAGAAATTGTCACATACAGTCACGCTGCACATTTTTGATACAACGAATTCCCTCCCTTAATTGTGTTACCTACTCTACATAATACCTTTTGTCGCTTTTTCTCAGATTCGGTAAAGTTCGCTAAACACAACCAGCTTTTTCTAGTAATTCACTTTGGTTCAGTCAAATTCAATCGAAATTTTGAAATACGGTGCATTTAAATGTCAATTAACCTGAGCTAATTTGAAGCAGATCAAGTAAATGCAGCTGTACTATGTAGATTTTTACAAAACCTCCGTTTATCCATTGAAATTCCAAACGAGTCGACAAGAGTCAATCGAATTTATGTCAGATCCAACAAGATTCTGGCTAATTAGGAGAGCTTCAATGAATTTCTGTAATATTCAGTTGAATTCCATCAATTCAATAGAATGTTGTCTAAATTTAGTTAGATTAAACAGGATATTCTTCAATTCCGCAATTTCGTTCAGTACTCATTGCAATATAGTCGATTTCCTTCAGATTCTGTGAAATCTATTCAATATACGTGGCCCTTTTATTTACATTCGTCAAATTAAGGCATATTTAACGGTACTCATTAAGAATTGATGAAAGTTAGTGAATTTACATCAACTGTTTGGAGTAAATCTCGTCGAAAATTCACGTTTGAAGAAATCTTTATATAAATAGTGAATGACTGTAATGCCAAACCGTTTCCGAAAATGAAGAAACATTTAAAAAATTGTATTTTCTGCAGTTCTTCATGGTTTCGATTGACTTGTTGTATCGTGTTAACCATTTATATTCCTTTTAAATGGCAGCCAAAAGGCAAAGCAGGTTATCAGCACAAGGCAGCAGGGGCAGGGGGCAGGTGGTCATTTGGGAAATAAGTACTCGAACAGACAGAATTTCTGAGGGACGTTTCCATAGTCCAATAGTTGTAAGCTTTTCCGATAAGCAAAAAAAAAAAATCAACTACAACAAATTTGCCAGGACCTATGCGAAAATCAAAAGAAAGAAAAGACGTATTAAACCATGAACGGCGTCAGTAAATGGGTGCCAGAAACAATCTTACAGAAAGTCAAACATAGAACGGGCAACTAATTTGCCTAAAAATCTGAGAAATTCAAAAAAGAAGTCAAACCAGGTAGCAACATCTTTTCCTGTTGCCATGCATGTAATGCAAAAATTAACAAAAGGAAAATAAAATAAATAAAATGATTTTTGATTGAATAAATATGAGAGAAAATGAAAAATTTCCTGCACAAAAAAAAAAACAAATGATAAAGTATTTACAATCGCCTAGACTAAGAACTAGTTGCACCTTGTCGGAGAAGAAAATCATAAGAATTTTTTCTACCAAGTGAACTGCGGTGCTCATGTAACTACCAACATCTGGTTAAGCTGTACATGATAAAATTAGACGTGAAGAAGACATCAAATTGATCAATTGGATAAAAAAAAATGTGAGAACTTAAGACTATTAGTTTGGAACAATCACCGTAGCCCGTGGCCTCAGGCTAAAGTAGTCGCGTCCCAAACATACACCGCTAGGGTGGACCTTAGAGTATCACAGGGGATAGATTAGAGAAGGGAGAAGGCATAGATAGGTAAATTAAAGAGAGGCAGGTTTAGACAGCTTGGATTTGATTAATAAGATAGGACAACAAAGTACAATTGTTTCCTAAACTTTCTACACTAATAAAGCTGAATTATCCTCCTAATTCTAATGCTATCTATCTCTATGTACAGAAAGACTCAGAATAAATGTCATGTCTTAATTCCTTGAATTCTATGAATGTAATGTTTGTGTGAGATACTTGTCTCTAATGCCTGCATCTCACTTGTCTCTAATGCCTGGATGCATTTATATCTCTGTATGCTTCACCATGTTGTGAAATGTGTTCTATGAGTGGCCTTATCACATGATGCCACGTGTCACTATTCAGCCACAAACTAATTCTCACTAAGGGCAGAAACATAGCAAAACGACAAGCTAAGACGAAAGTACTAGACAAAACTAGAAGTACTAACGTACTAAATTAGACGTACGACAATCTAGACGCGAAACGAAACAACAAATATATTTCGCGAAACAAACATACTAGTACTTTCACGAAATAGTACTTTCGCGATTCATTCAAAAAAGTACACTTGCGAAATCAAACTGATTCCGCGTGCGTACGATTCTTTCAATGAATCGTAACATTCCCCCTCTTCATTGAAGAATCGTCTACGTCACAATAATCCTAGTTTAGGTCTTCCTCTTAAAAGCACATCAAACGTCGCCGCCTTAGTAAGCATATCGGCAGCTTCCTCAAGTGTCGATACATACAAAAATTCCACTTCTTTAGCCGTTACCAAATCTCGTACAAAATGCCATTGAATCCGTATATGTTTAGTGCGCTTGTGAAATACTGGATTTTTCACAAGTGCCATTGAACTCATACTATCCGTAAAAATTTTTAGGCATCCAATCGAAAATCCAAGTTCGCTTAACATTTCTTTTATCCATATTGATGCCTTGCTTGCGTGGCACGCCGCCATATACTCGGCCTCCGTTGAACTTAGTGCCACGGTTGGTTGCAAGCGCGAACTCCACGAAATCGCCGCTCCACCAAACACAAATGCATATCCGGACGTTGATTTTCCCGAATCAAAATCTCCGCCCCAATCGGCGTCGCAATATCCGACGCATTCCAGCGATTCAATTTCAGATTTGAATACAAGACCGATATCTATAGTTCCCGCCAAGTATCGAAATATACGCTTGACGGCTTCCCAATGCGATTTCTTAGGCGCTTGACAATATCGACTTACAATTGAAACGGCGGCCGAAATATCGGGCCGCGTACCAACACTTAGGTACATTAAACTTCCAATCGCTTCGCGATACGGTACATCTACCGTCGCTTCTTCCTCGAACTTTCGCAATTGACTTTTCGCGTCCATAGGCGTCGAAATTGGTTTTGCGTCAAGCATAGAAAACCGCGTTAAGACCTCCTTACAATATTGCGCCTGACTTAACTTTATGTCTCCGTTTGCATTACGAATCACTTCGATCGCCAAAATATATTTTACTTCGCCAAGATATGTCACTTTGAAATGTTGACGTAGGTACGCTTTCAATTCGCGTATACGTTTCATACTATGTGACGTCATCAAGAAATCATCGACGTACACTAAAAATATAATTTGATCCATTCCTTGTCCTTTCACGTACACTCTAGAATTAGATTTGTGTAGTACTTTCGTTTTGGCTTGTCTTTTTTCAATGTTTGAGTCCTTAATGAAATTTTGAGTGTTCTAGTTTAATCTGCGGACAGGTGGCAGATTTCTAGAGGTTTCTTGGCGGCGCACGCTTACACGTGCCACGCCATGGCTAGTGTGTTATTTAAGGGACACCATGGAATGGTGTAATCAATTAATCAATGATCAATTGGAGGATTACTGGAGGAATAGAAGGGATAAAGGAGATAGAAGAGAAATTGTAATTTCGGTTTTATTAATGTGAGAGTTATTTCGAAATGTCTCTTCAATGTTGATTAAATGTTTTCTATTCTGAATGCTTCTGCTGTTATAATTGTTTTTTATTGAGCTCTGGGTGTATTATCGATCCTTTCAGTTCGACATTTTTTCAACGTCCAACCTCATTCCGAAACTGCGTGCAGCCTCTGCACAAGAAATAGTCTAGCTCATCGCCATTGCCACAGCACACATTATCAACCTCCAACCAAGTTTGGGGGGGGGGGGATTTGCCTTAGCCGTGAGATTCTTATTTGTCCTCTCCCTCTCACTTAAAATCACCATGGTTGATCTTTTGACGAAAGACAAAGATTAGAATTCCAAGTAGTTTATAATAAGCTTGTGCAACAGAGGAATGTATTCTTAGATGGTTGATCCGTTGTTAGTATTCTCCTCCGTCCCGAGTCACTATATAAAGAGATTATTGTGAGCTTGAAATTGTGAGTGGGGTGAATATAAAGGAAGAGAAATGATTTTGGACTCCCCAGATCTGCCGTTGGCTACATCTGAAAGGATCGATAAATAAATTTGAGCTCACTTACAAACACTTATAGCAGCAGAAGCATTCAGAATATAAAACATTGAATCAACATTGAAGAGACATTTCATAAAATTCTCACATTAACAAAAAACTGAAATTACAATTTCTTCTCTATCTTTTCTATTACTCCATATAATCCTCCAATTTCTCATTGATTAATTAACACACAGTCATAGTGTCCCTTAAATACAATACCAGCCATGGGGTGGCACGTGTGAGCGTGCGCCGCCAAGAAGCCTCCAGAAATCTGCCACCTGTCCGCAGATTAAGCTAGAATACTCTAAATTTCACTTAGGACTGAAACATTGCAAAACGACAAACCAAAACGAAAGTACTAGAAAAATCTAAAAGTACTATCGTACTAAACTAGACGTACGACAATCTAGACGCGAAACGAAACGACAAATTCATTTCGCGAAACGAATAGAACTTTATCGAAACGTACGTATGAGTACTTTCGGTAAAATCAGGAAGGTACGGTACTTCGCGAAATCAAATTGATTCCGCGCGCGTACGATTTTTTCAATAAATCGTAACATCCCCCCTCTTCATTGAAGAATCGTCTACGTCAGAATAATCCTAGTTTAGGTCTTCCTCTTAAAAGCACATCAAACGTCGCCGCCTTAGTAAGCATATCGGCAGCTTCCTCAAGTGTCGATACATACAAAAATTCCACTTCTTTTGCCGCTACCAAATCTCGTACGAAATGCCATTGAATCCGTATATGTTTAGTGCGCTTATGAAATACGGGATTTTTCACAAGTGCCATTGAACTCATACTATCCGTAAAAAATTTTAAGCATCCAATCGAAAATCCAAGCTCGCTTAACATTTCCCTTATCCATATTGATGCCTTGCTTGCGTGGCACGCCGCCATATACTCGGCCTCTGTTGAACTTAATGCCACGGTTGGTTGGAGTCGTGAACTCCACGAGATCGCCGCTCCACCAAACACGAATGCGTATCCAGACGTTGATTTTCCCGAATCGAAATCTCCGCCCCAATCGGCGTCGCAATATCCGACGCATTCCAACGATTCGCTTTTAGATTTAAAAACAAGACCGATATCGCTAGTACCCGCCAAGTATTGAAATATACGCTTGACGGCTTCCCAATGTGATTTCTTTGGCGCTTGGCAATATCGACTTACAATTGAAACGGCGGCCGAAATATCGGGCCGCGTACCAACACTTAGGTACATTAAACTTCCAATCGCTTCGCGGTACGGTACATCTACCGTCGCTTCTTCCTCGAACTTTCGCAATTGACTTTTCGCGTCCACAGGCGTCGAAATTGGTTTTGCGTCAAGCATAGAAAACCGATTTAATACCTCTTTACAATATTGTGCTTGACTTAACTTTATATCCCCGTTCTTATTCGAATAACTTCAATTCCCAAAATATATTTTACTTCGCCAAGATCTGTGACTTTGAAATGTTGTCGTAAGTACGCTTTCAATTCGCGTATATGTTCCAAACTATCCGACGTCATCAAGAAATCATCGACGTAAACCGAAAATATAATTTGATCTTTTCCTTGTCCTTTCACCTACACTCCAGAATCCGAGATCGTACGTGTGAAACCAAAATCCAAAAGTACCTTGTGTAGTCGTAAATACCAAGTGCGAGGCGCTTGCTTCAATCCGTAGAGCGATTTGCGAAGACGCCATACCGTGCCTTCTTGTGATGTCACGCCTTCGGGTACCTTCATATAAACCTCTTCTTCTAAGTCTCCATTTAGGAACGCGGTCTCCACATCCATTTGATGAACGTGTTTCTTCTTTGCAGCGGCAATCGCCATAATAATCCTTAAAGAGTCGAATTTCACAACGGGGGCATACGTCTCCGTGTAATCTACCCCCTCTCTTTGCTGAAATCCTTTGCATACAAGTCTCGCTTTATATTTTACTACTTCACCCGATGCACCAGTTTTAGTTTTGAAGACCCATTTCGCATCAATAGCTTTCTTTCCTTTCGGTAATTTTACTTCCTCAAATGTCCGATTTTCCACAATTGATTTATACTCCTTCTCCCATGCCGGCTTCCACTTCGTTTCCCAATCACACGAGTTTCTCGCCTCTGCGTATGATTGAGGATCGCCGGCCAAATTCTCGCACATTAATTGTTATAAAAGGAATTTCGTCTCCTTCACATCGGAGACGAAATAATGGGAATTGGAATTCTCTCCACCAATTTTGTCATAAGAAAGTCGATTTGGTTTCTTTCCTCTATTCTCTCGAGTACTCCGTCTAAGGACCGGAACTTGTTCCACAATCTTCTCCTCCTCGTCCACATTCGATTTTGAACTCGAAGATTTTAGACTTTCCGTCGACATTTTGGAATTACAGCTCACATTTCTCCGAACATCAATGTCAATGTCCAATTTCTCCAAACTCGAATTAACATTTGATTTTCCCTTCTTGATGTTAACAATGGATTCCGGTTCCTCATCCGAATCTGAGTCCTCAATTTTCGGGAAATTGGCAACATCGTCTACCTCATAAAAATCAAGATTCTTCTTCAATTCCGCCGATTTCTCAATAACCGATTTTAAGTCTTCATGAAAATTGACATTTCTAGATTCTTCCACAATGCGACGAACAGGATCAAATACACGATAAAGATTTCCTTTCGTGCTATAGCCCACGAAAATTCCGGGCCAACTTCTTGCCGCAAATTTCCCTTTCCTTTTCACTTGATCCACATACACCGTAGCGCGGCATCCCCATATTCGGAGATGATGGAGAGCCGGTTTTCGCCCATAAAGTAATTCGAATGGTGTTTTATCACCGGAAACCGAAGTAAGTCTCCGATTACAAATGTAATTGGCCGTGAGGATAGCATCTCCCCATAATGAGATACTTTGACCGGCCGAATGCACCATCGCCCTCACCATTTCTTGTAAGGTCCTATTCTTCCTTTCGGCTACTCCATTCGATTCCGGAGAATAAGGTGAAGTAAATTGTTGGGTAATTCCTTTCTCCTTACAATACCTTTCGAATGCGATAAATTCTCCTCCATTATCCGAACGAATGGCTTTCAATTTCCGTTCGCATTGTCTTTCGGCAAATGCATGCCACTCAATAAAAGTTTGAAGAGCATCCGATTTCCTCTTCAATAATCGAACCCACGAAAATATTGAATAATCATCAACGATGACCATAATAAATCGATTTCCTCCAAGGCTTTCCGGCTTAATTTGTCCACATAGATCAACGTGGACAAGCTCCAAAGGATGTTGAGCCCGAAATTTCACATCCTTTGTTGGATGTGATTTACGAATTTGTCGTCCTTGACTACATCCATCACACCCATTTACTTTTTCGCCGGTAGCAAGATCTAATCCTCTTACACATGCCGTTTTTATCATTTTCCTCAAATTTCCTTCGGATGTATGACACATCTGATGGTGCCATAACGTTAAATCTCCCTTTAATTCCGAGATTTGATTTAGGATACCCGTGGAAGTAGCATTCTTCCTCGGTCGCTTCCATAAAAGTCGACTATGCATCGAATTGGTGACTTCGCCTTCGCCGATTAATTTGCCGTCTGCGCGATATATACGAATCACCGAATCACCTCTAGCGACTACGCTTCCACCGGCACGCTGAATTTGAGGTACGCTTAATAGATTCACTGAACCATCCGGAATATATAGGACATTCAATAGACGCGCCTCCGAAATAGCTTCATTTCCAAAACGTTCCCATGTAGGTAAATTCAATCGAGCGGTACCCACTTTACCAACCGTAATCGTTTGTCCACTTGCTACCGTAATTAACTTTGGTACGGTAAGTGAGCGCATGTCGTCAAAAAGTGTTGCGTCCGTACACACGTGGTGAGACGCTCCCTTGTCAATTTTCCACCTCCTTTTCGCGTGCGTCACTTGGTTCACTTAATGAATCAATAGAGAGGTGGAGACAAGTGAACGTTTGTCCTCCTTCGTCTCCATCAAAATTTCCCAAGTCAACAAAATTTCCATGGCTTTCGCCATGACCGCCATAGCGTCCACGACCACGACCACTATCACGTCCGCGACCGCGACCTCCAAAGCTGCGACCGCCTCTTACTCCTCCGCTACTAAATTTAGAGTAGCATTGTTGGCTCGTGTGGCCTAGTTTCCCACAATTGAAGCATTCTTTCTCCTTTTTCGTACAAGAAGCCAAAAAATGATCAAGCCGGTTGCAACGGAAACACAAGACGTTGCTATTATCATTCTGGACGGACCGAGGTCTCGAATTTCCGCCCCTATCAAGCCAATTTCCACGGCATCTCGTACCTCCTCCTTTTCCACCCCCACTTCCACGGAAATAATGTAAGTCTGCGAATTCGGGAGCGTTCACATTCAAGGATCTCGTGTTCAAAGAGCCCTTTGAAGAGCTAACACGATTACTCTCCGCCATCTTTAAATAATTCACAATAAACTTGTAGGTGTTATTTTCCCTCGCAAGTAAAATCTCCTTGAGGTGGATCCACTTATCCGGTCACGCATTCAAAAATCCGGTTACTTTGTCCTCCTCCGTGATCACTCTCCCATTGTTAAGAAGTTGCTCCACAATGATATTGAATCTCTTCACGGCATCGTCAAAAGATTCGTTGGATTTCATTTTAAATTGCATGAAATCGGAAAACATATATTGGCCCTTGTTTTGGATTCCCCTCTCAAATTGGGATTCCAACGCCTTCCAACATCCGTGTGCGGTGCTATGCGTGAGGAAATGATCATGCACGGATACCGAAAAAGTTTGCATTAATCCGGTGATGGCCGCAAGATTCTTTCGCTTCGACAAACGACGAGCCTTAGCATCTCCAACCGGCATTTTCTCATCTCCATTGACGACCTTCCAAAGGCCTCTCAAAATCAATTGAGCTCGAATATATTTCTTCCACGAAGGGTAATTCGATTCATTGAATACGACAGTCTTTCCGGGCATCTGAAATATTTCCACTCCTCCTTGACTATCTTCTTCTAAATCAGAATCGTCATCAAACTTAAATTTCCCCCTCTTATCTTTCACTTTCTTTGCCTCCCCATCACTATCATCGGAATCATCTCCATCCGGATCAGAATCCGGATCACCGTGAGTTAATTCATCAAACCTCCTATCCACGGCCAAGAACTTCTCATCAATCCGACGCATGAAATGCTCCAAATACTCTCGCAATTGATTGTCAGACATCGAGCCACCGACACCTCTATTTTGATCAACCGAATCCGTGGGGAATGATGACTCAAATGCGGCTCCGGTAAAACTGAACTCTTTCTCTTCTTTAGGAGGATCCTCGAGAGTCGGCAAATTTTCCCAAATATTAGAAACTGGGGTAGCTGAAGAGGAGGGAGTGAAAGGGGACTTCTTTTTGTCCTTTCCCCCCATGCGCCAACATTAGGCAAGGAGATATCACAATGGAGCTCTACCCGCACCGATACCAAATGAAAGGATCGATAAATAAATTTGAGCTCACTTACAAACACTTATAGCAGCAGAAGCATTCAGAATATAAAACATTGAATCAACATTGAAGAGAGATTTCATAAAATTCTCACATTAACAAAAAACTGAAATTACAATTTCTTCTCTATCTTTTCTATTACTCCATATAATCCTCCAATTTCTCATTGATTAATTAACACACAGTCATGGCGTCCCTTAAATACAATACCATCCATGGCGTGACTCGTGTGAGCGTGCGCCGCCAAGAAGCCTCCAGAAATCTGCCACCTGTCCGCAGATTAAGCTAGAATACTCTAAATTTCACTAAGGACTGAAACATTGCAAAACGACAAACCAAAACGAAAGTACTAGAAAAATCTAAAAACGTACGACAATCTAAACGCGAAACGAAACGACAAATTCATTTCGCAAAACGAATAGAAATTTATAGAAACGTACGTATGAGTACTTTCGGTAAAATCTGGAAGGTACGGTACTTCGCGAAATCGAACTGATTTCGCGCGCGTACGATTCTTTCAATGAATCGTAACAACATCGACGGTTGTAGGCGTACGCTCGGCTGCGTCGCCACTTTGACTGACTGCGACGTGCTGCAGGTTAGAAAAATCAGACTGGAGGAACGCGGCGAATTGCGATGGCCGGCAGGAATAACCGTAACGTCGCACCGGCCGAGACTGCCGTGGCTCTTTGGAAGTAGTCAACCGCGTACAGAATCTACCGCGTTTGAAATCGTTCCTTTGTGTACACCATAGTTCAAAAGCAGGTGAAAGTAGGCCCATACAATATGCCTATTGTATGCAAAACATACAATATGACCTTAAGACCCATATTGTATTCGGACCTATTTGGACCAATTAAAACATTCGGACCAAAAATTGGACCAATTAAAACATTCGAACCAAAAATATTTCTTTACACCGTCAGATTCGGATGATCGGACGGTCGCTGATCAAAGTAGCGATCTAAGAAGATCACATGAAAAGCCCAGAACACAACTTACGCTAAAGTCGCCGACCAAAGGCCTACCATAAAACGCCTATCTTTGAACTATGGTGTACACGCGCGGGACGACGACCAGACTTCCATTCGACCAAAGTGGACGTCAGGTGCTCGAAATTAGATACTGCAATAATTCTGAAACCGAAGGGTTGACTGTACAGTACGGTTCAGATTTTCGATCGCTGGAGCGTCTGCTCACGGACAAGCTACACGGTACACGGCACGGTTCTTCAATGAGGCGCTACAGTGTTCTCCGCTGCTACAATACGGCTTTTCCTGCCGGCCACAGCAACTCGGCGCGTTCCTCCGTTCTGAATTTTCAACCTGCCACGCGTCACAGCAAGTCAAAGTGGTGTTGCAGCGAACTACGCTTGCAACTGCCGATCTAGTCAACGGCAGATCTCGAGCGTCCAATAGTAGTTCGCTCAGCACTTGTTGTTTCAAGCATACATCACATTCTTTAAATACTGACTTGGGACGAAGGAAAAACTAACAAAAGGACATCTTTCTAAAAATACATTCTACTTTTACAACTACCCAGAAACTATTACTTTTTCGCCTGTTTAAAGCTCATCCGGAAAATTTTGAATTAAACGTTAGAATCTAGCCATTGAGCTTGACGGTCAGAGTTCCGGCAAGAAACTTCTCAAGAAAAGAATATTGAGGAGCAATTCGACTGTAAGAATCTCCCCGCCAGTCTGAATGTTGGAGTCTCATTTGTAGGTTTGAAATCGTACCAACAAGCTTGAATGTCAAAATTTCATGTTCTGTTAAAAAAAAATTATGTCTAGATTTGAAATCTTGTCAATGAGCTTGAATGCCAATTCAGCTTCCTGTTTTAATAAATATTCATGGGAAATATTAATGTTGAAGACCAGTTTGACTGTAGGATTCTTCCCGTCAAAAGATCTGTTGCCGGATCTGGCAACATCAGCCTCAGCGGCCCTTCTGATGACGTCAGAATGTCGGAATCTTATTGGTAAGTTTAAATCGTACCAAAAAGTTTGAATGTAAAAAAATCCTCCCAACAATGTCAGCGTCTTATGAACAAATTCCATTGTGAGTTTATCATTCTTAGAGGTAAAAATCTAATTTAAAAAAACAACACAACTTTACTAATGAGAATCTCGTGAATAATTTTCAATGTTAAGTGTAAGTTGATGTATTTGAATGTCAAAATTCTTTTTTGCAATTTTTAATGTCTAAACCTTGTCGACCAAAATTTTCAAATGATACATCTGATTGTGAGTATACCATTGTCGTCAAATTCGCCATTAGTCTGCTTTCTACAAAAGGCAGGAAATAGCAGTGACATAAACACAAATAATGTCACTGCCGGTGTGAAAAGAGCATGCAATTAACAGATAAAAAATATCGTGCAGACAGAACTTGACTTCTTGGACAATTGACAGAACAATAACAAACTTTGTAATGACGTCAAATGGTCAGTAGGAGCTGTATGTGAAACCGTACTTTCAGATGTACCGAGCTTCATTTAATTAATGGTTTTGCACCTATTTCCAAAAAAATGTTATTACTTCAGAGGTAATTTCCGCTCTTCTGTTGTTTTAGGGCTCTCCAAACATCAAGGTACAAGTTGAAAATATCCGCTATTATTGTTGTTTAACTCAGACAGCTTGAAGAGTTCTGACATTGGCAAAAAAAAATTGAAAGGGTGTGAAGGGCTTTTTAATTTTCAACATCACTCTAGCCCATAACCATACAATTGACTTAACCACGATGTGAAGTTGCTAAGCATGGTGATAGTGGAAATGCATCGATGAAATTATGTTTGCACGCATTTGTTGGTTTCATGCTCATGTTGAAAAATGTGTAAACCGTAATTAGAAATTGCCTAAGTCGTTGGTTTTCTAAAGTGACACATTGCAAGGTGTATCCAGGATAAAAGGTAATGATATTGAAATGTAACTGAACACGACAAGTATTACACTCAGGAATGAACTAAACAATGTATACATACTCAAAACATATGCCGCAAGTTCGCCTTTTTGTCAAATATGACCACATGGTTCGGTTGATAAACAGTAAACACATCACATATTCATTTATGTATAAACCTACATAATACAAAAACGAACGAGTACAAAGTAGCTAACACATTCATTTGGCAACAGTAACAAACACAACAAACACAGGAGTCAACTGGACGTACACATGTTATTCCCTGTATTGAACAGTACAAAATCTGAGTGTCTGTCATTTGCAACCTTAAGACAATCTACAATGTCATGTCCTTGATGCGATATATGCATCGAACGAACAGAAAAACAGACGATGTCTTCGCTCGTTTCTTACAACCACTGAAACGTAACACAAAAACACAAGCATCAATGAAAATGACATGATTACACGATCTTCCAATCACCGTCTTGGTATTCATCTCATCCTTCTCCGTGCTCATCTGATGCCGATGCTTTTCCTCACGTGTTTACTTCATGGCCACAACCGTGGCCAGAACCAGCTAGGGCAAGCGCTTCTCCAAAGCACCTGCGACGGGTCCGAGGATCGCACTAATCAAGCCTGCCTGCGTTGCTAAATTTTCCGGCGCAGTGAATTCAAGCTGCGTTTGGAGTGCGGCTTCTTCATTGCCCAGCATCGCTTCCCCGGCGGAGCGTAACTGGGAGATCACCGCACAACGTTTTGAAAAGGCGTGTTGAGTAGCTTCAGCTCCAGCCATATCACCGGAACATGCTTGAACTAAAGACTTCACCTGTAATGCGACGGGAACCGAATCCACATTCCCCATTTACAGAGTTTGGTCCTAACCTTAGACAGGGCACTTTGAACAAAATTCGATTATTACGTAGGATCCTTATTATCAAGTATTTATAGAACTACCGAGAGGAATGCGGGGCTTAAGGTGATAACGGCCGGTAGGAAGGAGAAGTGATTGAGAGAGACGCTCTATGGGCGTTGCTATGGGCCTATGGCAATTTCTTAGTATATATACTCCAGTATATAGACATTTTTGATAGAGATCAGTTCGAACCTTTCCAAGGGTATGAAAATTCCAGACCTTGCATGCATGTCAAAACCACTACCATAGATGTTCGCCGGAATCGTGGTTGGGACGACAGAAGCGATCGGGGTTTAGACTTTTAGACTTTTTGACTTGGCCATTGGAACGGAAAATGTATTGAACGGATGCCAGATTTGGTGCCTAAGAGTCGTTCATTAAACATGGACTAGCCGCCAATTTCAGGTTGTCCCAACCGTCCAAACAAACGATGTCGATTCATGGCAAGATTTCCTTTGTGTAGTCGCTGATTTTTCTTGGCGCGGCTTCAAAAAGTAAATCAGAAACACATGTATCGAGGTTTAAACCAGAGGCCATATAGATAAGTAAACCTTTTATTAAACTCTAATTAAGTCGCCTAATTTTTTAACCGCGATGTAGAATAATATTTCTCCAATTAAAGCACCTGCCCATAGTATGCCACACCATCAAACGGTAAACTACACCGTGAATCAGAGGTCGCAAAAGTCAAAAATTTAGATAACTGAAGCCGACCGTTTTTTTTTTCAAAATCTGAGTACCCGACGCCCGACCGGGTTATGTCACGCTCCAAAATTGTTAACCGTTACCCGAAACGCGTTTACGAAAAAAAGGTTAACCGAATCTCGATTATCTGTGACTAGCCGTACCCGCCCATACCCGAAAAAGTACAAAACTATGTCACGTACTTCCACGATACTAAGAGTACAAAGTACAATTATATTAGATAGTATGGACAGTACAAACCTTCATTTTTTTTCGTTTTTTGCTTACCTGACCGTAACCAATTTTTTTATTTTTTTTCAAGAATCACCGGCCCGAATCTGCCCGACTCCCCAAATTTGGCAACCGAATCCATTCCGGATCCGACGCGGGCGGTCGGTTAACGGTCGGTTACGGTTTCGGTTAACCGTTTGCGACCTCTGTCGTGAATCGCTATTTGAGTACATAAATGATTAGTGTTAAGCAACGGGTCCAACGACCTAAACCTAACAAACATATCATTAAATTAACACACATCACAGTAATTCACATCCACATTCCCATAGAGCAGCCGATTACTATGTGTTCACATAATCGACATTTGAACATGTGATAACTATTACTGCGAAACGAAACATAGTGCGCTGTCTCGTGTCGACGACACTCACTTTCTCGTATTTGACACTTTCTAGTAATTTAATAAAACCTAACTAGCAGTGTTCGTACATCGTATTCGTGCACATTTCGTACATTCCACTGTTTAAACACCCTCTAATAAATAGTTATGTAGTTAAACAGTACCTATGTTATCGTGAAGAAAACAACGGTACTGTTAATTCTATTTTAGGTTTAAGAGCTGTAAAGTACGGCCGCCTATATGATATTATTACTACTGTACTGTAGCAGAGGTCGCAATCGGGTACCCGTATCCGTACCCGATCGGCCGCGTTGGATTCGGAACGGATTCGGGTGCAAAATTTTGGGGGGCGGCCAGATTCGGCCCGCTGATTCAAAAAAAAAAAAAAAAAAATCGGGTATGCCTGGGTAAGCAAAATAGGAAAAAAAAAATAAGGTTTCGTGGGTACGTTCCAATAGAGTACAGTACTGTACATTACAGAACTGTACTGTATGCAACATTATTGTACTTTATACTCTTGGTATCGTGGAAGGTATAAGGGAGATGTACCACTAATTTTGTACTTATTGGGGTACGGTCCGGTACGGGTATTCGCGAGAAATCGAGCTTCGATTAACTTTTTTTTCGTAAACGCGTATCGGGTACCGGGTAACAATTTCGGAGCGTGACATAACCCGGTCGGATTTCGGGTGTTCAGATTTTGAAAAAAAAAAACAACGGATTAGGGTATCTGAAATTTTGACTTTTGCGACCTTTGTATTGTGGTGTGGTGTTGTGTAATGAGGCCCCCCTTGCCAATATTCAATACGTACTTATTTTTGGGTACCCGATAATCGATATATCGTCTCGATATATCTAGAAGCTCAATACCACGACGTTTAACAAAATATTGTCTCGATATGTCGATATGTTTATAACCTGAAATGTTTAATCCGCGATATGTCGAAGCGACGTTGGGTTCCAAAACAATTTCAGCACCCCCCCACCCCCCAGCCCAACCTCCCCCCACGGGGAGCCCCGCATGCAGGGGCGGGTGGGGGGGCGAGGGGGGGAGTTTGCCGTACGATTTTCCATACATTATTTTCGTACTAAAGCTGTACGAACACCACCTCCCACCAATTATATAGCGATTATTTTATTGGTCCCGGAGCAATATATCGGGTCCTTTGACCATTCGATGTTCGATGTATCGAATTCATCGCGATAAGAGTTTTGTCGATACACAACACTAATTATTATTAATAGCGATTCACGTTGTAGAGCTACTATCGCTCTTACGCTAAAAACTTATTAACTTGCAAAGTTTTTTTTATTGAATCGTTTTCATTTGAAAAAAAAGGTCTTCACAATTTTCCATAGCGTAAGTATCACAAACAAGAGGATAATTGAAAACTTATCGAATGCATTCTTTGCCCTCTATGAAGTTTTAGGTCGTTATGGTTTGAAGCTAGCAACAAGTTGTAATCGTGAGTGTGGTGTCTTGTAAATGTTATGTAGGAGAGGGGCGGAGCATATTAAGAAAAGGTACCAAACGAAACAAGGTTTAACCACTGTCGTAAGATAAAATGTGTTATTCATCGTGCACGTTATAAGTCTAATGCACCAAATTGTGCAAATACATTCAATAGTACTAGCGACCACAGAAATGAGAATGTCTTTTTATTCATCTAATGTCTTTTTATTCATCTAATACAAATTGATAAATAATGGGACTATAATGTATGTTGACACTAACCATACAACGACAATGAACTAACGCTTTCTCAAAACCACATTAGTTCACCATGCTTAAGAGGCAAAGTGCAGCTGTACACAATCCTAAGTGAACAAAAACATGACTTATACTGCTTTAGTATTAGTAATTTTAGTAGCAACATGCAATGTACTTGACGAGTGACTTACTTAAACCCTCTTTGGAACTTCCACCTCGGGCCTCTTGGGACGATTTCTATCATGTTTGTTGTAATGATGTTGAACAAATTCGAAAACTAGCAATTTTGTAATACGACAAATCGTTCCCTCTTCCTTTGAAAAGTTTGGACACATTTCATGTTAAATATTATTTGTAAACATGGTCATTTCACTCATCAATTTGTTTTGCAAACAATATTAGTAAAGGGGAAAAGAGGAAAACCCAAGAAATTGAAAAGCACAAAACTTGGAAGAATGCTCAGATAAACACAAAGTAGGGAGAATTAAGCATGCTCCAAGTGTGAGGATGAACGCTTGGAAATAACACCATGGGGAGTGCACGCTTTAATGATAGAAGACAAATCATCTACCAACATATAAATCGTCTACAAATTTGGTACACCGCCCATTGTTGTTAACGTCAAGAAATTATTAGCATCACTGCAAATTTAGGATTAAAAGGTCCTCCCAACTACGTGACGGCACCAGCTCCCCGTCGCCATGTACCTCCGCATCTAGCCTGCGGCCGCTGCCAACCGCACGCCCACGGGCAAAAGCATAGGTGCGGCCCCCATCCGTAATCCTTACATTCCTTTCCCCCTTCTGTTCAAACGGGCACCCGCACGCCAACCGTCGCCGGCGTCCGATCTACGCCTCCATGTACCGCTGCCCCTCGACCACGGCAGTGCATCAACCCTCCTGGAAAATTAGGATTTAAACGTCACTACGATTATTAAAGAACTGCAATTGTTGTTACCCGCCACATGGTTTAAACATCTGCTAAATATACAACCATCTACTAAACAGAAGATAGTAATTTCGCACGTGAGGGGTACCACAATAAAGGTTCGCAAGTAGGAGTGTGAACCTCGTACGAATTAAGAGGGATGAAACACAAATAGACTCGTAAGAAGGTTCAAAACACGAAAAGTTAAAGAACCCAAAAGGAGAAAAGGGGAAATGATTATAACAAACGTTTTGTTTAACTACTCACTTTACTGGTACAAATGTTTATTATAAATTGTACTTTACACAGGTTTGAAAA